>ML800261.1:347597-393678 GCA_009831015.1 Picea engelmannii | reverse complement strand
TCTCAATAAATACTCCTCTACTTGGGTACTAGCACACCTAATAGGGTTGTATGATGGTCCTACCATACGTAAACTTGGAAAATTGCATAAAGGCATAAGCTAGTGTGAATTTTGAAGAAGATACCTAATTTGAACTACTTATGCGGCTTTTACATTAAAAAGTGACTCACTTTTTATGATTCTAATGACTCTTGTATCCATAATTATTGGTCTCACTTGATTCTCTAAGCCCTTGCTTAATGATGATGCACAATTGACATGGTCGTTTGGAGGACCTTCGTGATTCTTCTCCCACACTTCATGGAGGATGTTGCACACTATATGGAGGTTGTTGGAGCCTTGATGATGAGCATTGGACCATATGATTACTTTGCACATGTCTTGACACCCTCCATCATTGTCCATATCTTAGACGTTGCACTTTGGATATAGGATGTTGCACCATGAGCTTGACATGTCACTTGGAGATGTTATCGATCCCCTAGATGACATTGCACCCATTGAGGATGTTTAGTCTTGGTTTAATGACATGACATGTGATAATGATAGTACACCTCTTGGGAGGGGTCGTGGATCCCTTTTTCTTGACGATGTCATACCCTAGCTTGAGGACATTGCACATGTGATGGGACGTCACACTTAAGAATGATGTGACACTTAATTGAGTTGACATATCATTTTGGATGATGAATTAACACCTTTTTATGAGGATATGTGACCTTCTTGATAAGGATATGTAACACACCCGACCCCCTTAAAAGTTCATTAGGTTGGTGGGGTGTTCGAATTTATCTCCCTAACCTTCATCCAACCTCTAATTCTATATTCACAAATCATTTTTTTTCTTCAATAGATTTTGATTGACTATAACCACACCCAAATATAAGATGGGGTTAGTAATTTACGACCTTTTAAATACTTCTAGATCTTCTCCTGGAAAAATCCACCTTGAGGCCATGTGGATCTTAGCTATGTAACACACCTGACCCCCTTCATAGATTTCAAGGGAGTGGGATATCAAAAAATTTCTTCCCTTGACCATATTAGAATCCCTCTTTGACAAAATTATCATCTTATTCTCATCAATATCTTTCAAATGACTATACTTTTGCTCAAAACTGAACTCGGGATCAAAATTTATGACTTCCCAAAGTTCTTGGGCCTCTATTGTCCCAATTCCACCTTACTTCCACATGGCATCCATGTGACTATTTCTACATGTGTCATCAGACCTGGTGCTATCATGGCATCTTCCACCTAGCTCACTCAATCCTCAATCTATCTGTTTTCCTGAATCGATGGCTAGGATTCACTCGAAGTTATCCACTTGTATGATGGTTAATGTTCAACGTGTTATGTTTCTTCCTTGGATTCTAGTGGGACCCACCAATATCGATGATTGAGATCGTGTCTAGCCATCACGTCGACCAATGACCCAGATAGGCTTTCGGGATCTTTCTCCAAGATCTTTGGAGTGGTACTCTGAACCCTCCAGAGTAAACTCTAAGAAGGGGTAAACTCCATCTCACATGGAACCATTGCCACTATGCACCAACCATCAAGGAATTTGTTACCACGTGTACCTACCACCTGGAATGACACATGGCACACACATTCCCATGAAACTCCACCTCAAAAGAGCCAAAACTTGGTGACACGTGGCATGATATTGACTTGACACGTGGGTCATCCATGTGGTCTGACGTGGCGTGCACGTCGTCACTAGCAACTTGGTTCGTCCATTCGGGTACTGATACTTGTCCACTGTATATTGGTTGGGTGACATCACTCCCCTTAGCCATTCCTCACCATGGAAACTGGTAGGACCCACATCGAATCAACGACTAATATTTGATATTTCTCATACAATGATCAATGGTCTAGATCTCCTTTCGAAGTTAAACTCCAGACCATTTAGATTTCCCCTGACTATGATAGATCAATGACCCATATCTCCTTTCGAAGTCCCTCCAACCACGACAGATCAATGACCCATATATTCTTTCAGAGTCCCTCCAACCACAACAAACCAATGACCCATATCTCCTTTCAGAGTTCCTCCTTTAGAGTCATTCCGCGTCCACTTGAGAATTTCCTTTCAAATTCAACTCCGAATGACTCTTTCAACGGGTTTCTCTCCAGATGTAATGGTAGTTAGATCTAACAGTTGGTAGATATGATACCTTCATACTCTGATGGATCCATGAATTTGGTTTGTTCAGAGTCTTATCATGGCCTAATCCATGGACTAATTTGATGAATGCACCAACCCA
This sequence comes from Picea engelmannii, assembly GCA_009831015.1. NCBI lineage: Eukaryota > Viridiplantae > Streptophyta > Pinopsida > Pinales > Pinaceae > Picea > Picea engelmannii. The sequence goes on along the minus strand of ML800261.1, from coordinate 391,405 downwards.
TCAACGGTCAGATCGACTTGCCACAAAGATACAATGGTCGATGATTAAAGCAATCTTCCAAAGGCCTAAGCCCAATGGGCCCCATCCTCAACCCTTTGGTGAATATGGGACCGACATGTATTATTCTTAAGTTGCCACTCTAGCATACTCGTAACTTTGACTACCAAGTCTAACTAACGGTGGGGATCACCTCACCACTCATTCCTCCAATATATCAATGGATAGGATCAGGTCTTTCTAAGGTATCGATCAATGATCCAGATCTGAAATTTGAAGTGTATCTCCTCTGGGTCTGAAATTCACTCCAAGGAGCATCCTCCAATGAATGACTAGGATCTATTATCTTGCTATATCGATGACCAAGATTTAATCCTACCCCTACACCGACTAAAGGAACATATCTAATTCGTCATGCTAAATGAACGACCACAATATTCCGAGGAAACACAAGAGTTTTCTCCGGCATATCCATCTGGTTCAAGACTTAGTCAATTTCACCAAGGTTTCTCTGAGTCTTTCCCAAGGCTTACAATTTTTCAAGAGCTCTCGCCTTGGCTCAGGCACTTCATTTCCCATGCAGGGTACCTCTATTACGTCTTATCCCGAAAGGTTCATGTGTCGCAGGGATCCCAACTCCGCAACACATAGGTATACAGGCACACATATTTATATATATACATATCATCACAACAATACATACAATAAGCAATGATGTCGATTATTCTTTCAACTTAATATATAACAATGATTTGAGATTATTTTCATACTGAAACGACTATGTAATTTCATACTCTTCCATATTTACTCATTACACAAGTTTATCACAGACCAATACTCACAACTATTTTACTAAAGACAGAGAATGTCTAAAAACAAGAACACTAGACTGTCCAAGTAGATATATTTCATACAAATACGAGGCCATCCCAAAAATACACAATAAGCTCACAAGTTAAGTGTTAATGTCCAGAATCACCATACAGTTCAGTGCAATACACAAAAGGATAAGATTTACTTATCTACAAAGTGGGAGATGTTGGAAACTACTGAAGGGTGTGCCACTCTCCACCCAACCATAAGCAAAGCTACACAAATCTCTGTTACATCCATCCACCCCCGAGTCAGGTTATGATGCCACAAGAGGATATATGGATTTACTACAAGTTTTAAGGGAGCATCTATTACCTCTACACTTATGTTTCTACTCTATTGAACCAGGAAATTCTCCTTCCCTTATACAACGCTCAGGATTTCCCTAACCACATGTCTATGTATATGTATGCTCTCCCCCTTTTACTGTCCTCCTCCCTTATTTTTGTGTATTCTTCCTCAATAAATCGTGGGTTGTTTCAAAATTTTCTTGATGGGTAATTTTCCCATTCCTTCATTGATTCTCAAAGGGGACTACCCAACTACCAGCCTGATTGGTAATCAAATTTATGGGTCGAGGATAGTTCATGATCTGCATTTTCTTTTAATTTGACAGGGTACTACCTAACAGGTTTATTTCAATGGGTAATAGCTTCCCTCTTGCACTATTCCTCTCATGACATCGTAACTTGTGAAGGCCATCCATTCAACAATAGTTCAACATTTTCCTATTGCATTAATAACCAAATTTTTACAATACATAATTCATTAATGGTCCATTGTCTTTCAATAAAAACATAACATGATTATTTATAGTTTGGTCATGATATTAATTATATTTACACACTGGGGGAAACATGGATGTTAAAATCCCCTCCCCCTTAAAGGAACCACCCTCAGTGTTCTATTTTCCACAAAAACTCTATATACAGTAGTGAACAAAAAAGGGTATGCCAGTTTCATGGCATCCCCTCGTTCCCATGTAGTTTCACCGGGACCAAAGTTTTTCCATTGCACCTTGACCAGTGCAATGGTTATGTTCCTAAGAGGTATTTATTTCATGTCTAGGATGCACTGTGGTTATGGCATAAATTCTCCCTCTCGCTCCACCTGAATCACAGACCAGTCAATTATGTGAGCAAAATCATGTATATATTATTTAGCAATGAAACATGGAAAACATTATGTGCTTTCAATGTGGGAGATAAAGCTAATATATAGGCTGTAGGTCCCACTCTGTCCAAAATTTCAAAAGGTTCACAAAATCGAGGTGCCATCTTGGCACATGCTCCCATCCTCATGTAACTTCTTCTAGGTCTAACTTAGAGATACACATGATCCCCTACTTTGAACTCTTTATGAGTCATTTTGATTTCTGAATATCTCTTTTGTCTGTCTTGGGCCACTTTTAGATTTTATTTTATTCGATTTAATTTTTGTTCCAACTCCTTGAGCACATCTGATCCAAGTGTTATTTTGTCCACTGGGTTATTCCAACTGATTGGAATATTGCATTGTCTACCATAGAGAATCTCAAAAGGGCCCATCTTCAATGACTCTAGATAGCCATTGTTGTAAGAAAACTCTACCAAGGGTAGGTATTCTTCCCATTTCTTGGGATGATGCATCACATGCATCCTTAACATGTATTCCAAGACTTGGTTTACCCTCTCTATCTATCCATCAGTTTGAGGGTCATAGGCTATACTAAATAATTATTTAGTTCCAAAACCAGTAAACAAATATTTCCAAAATTCTAAGGTGAATTTTGCATCTCTATCATATATGATTTCCCTGGGCATCCCATGTAGCCTAAATATTTATTTCATGAATATATTGGAAATATCCGTTTCCTTGCAAGTGGGCTTTACTAGAATAAAGTGAGCAGCCTTGCTCAATTTGTCCACAACTACCATAATAACATCATTTTGTTTGATTGATTTAGGTAATGTTGTAATAAAATCCATGGAGATGATTTCCCATTTCCATTTTGGAATAGGTAGGGGCTACAACAGTCTTTTTGGGTGCTTGTGCTCCACTTTAACCTGTTGGCATTCCAAACATTTAGATAAATACTATGTTGTGTTATTTTTCATTCTTGGCCAATAAAATAACTTCTTGGTGGTTGTTATCATTTTCAGAAACCCAGGGTGGCCAGTATATGCTCTTTTATGTCGTTCATCCATGATGAACCTCTTCAAGTCATCACAATTTGGGATATACAACCTGTTAGCGATATTTATTGTCTTGGGATTAGGCGTACCCAAGTCTGCAGTTGGCGCGGGAAGCACTTGAACATATCACGAGGTAATCCCATTTTTGTAGCAGCAGATCAAGCGAGCGGGAAAAGTTTTTTCTTCAGCAGTCGAGAACCATCCTCAAAGCAAATCGACAGTCAGAATCTTACAGGGGAGATCAACGAAATCCCATCATTCGTTAGATCTCGGGAAGTGGCACCGGGGTTAACCCCTAGTGTGCAGAGGAGGAAAGTCGGGGTTCATTTCATCGGAGAATCGGAGTTTTCAAAGATAAGAAACTCTTACAGGAAGGAATCGCGATCCACGATTTCCCGACCGGATCAGAACCGTCCGACAGTAGAGACACGTGGCGAGAGATCCCGTAAAGTCAGGGATCGGGGAACTGAAATTCCCGATCACATGGCAATGGTAATCGCGATATCTCGATACGCGATTTCCCGACGGAGTTAAAGGCCGTAGCGGGATACAGGCGACAGGGCCCACAACACTGCCGAGATTATCTGGTCCGTCCGATCTGGACAGACACGTGGTGCGCGATTAAGCCATTTCGGCATGTCGCCCCTCGCGACTCCAAAACACAAAGGATAGTCCTGTTATGCTCCGATGCGCGAGGTGACGAGAGATTCTGTGGCCCGAGCCCACGGTATTGTCGGGAGAATTAAGAACCATCGGATCTAGAAGGACACCTGGCACAGGATTAAGCCACCTCAGCGTTTCGCCTCTCGCGACTTCAAAAGAAAAAAGAACAATCATCCTTATTCGCGAACACTGAAATCCTCTATGGGGATAAAAGCAGGGTCATGGTCCACGGTAACCCGATAAATTAAAATAGCTAAGCGGAGAGGGAGCCTAAAAGTGTTGTGTCCAGTCGTCGAAAGCATCGTCACGATTTCTAGATGCCATCAGAAGTGATCTCGCTCCTGATTTTCGCTTGAAGTAAATAAAGATAAGAAGGAGTATTTGAAGCCTCCTTTCATTCATTAAATGAAGGGATGGAGAGTCTGGCACCTCTGTACCGTTTTCCTCAGAGAAGGCCATGCCGAAGTCCTCAGCTCAATGAAGAAGTCTGCGCACGCTAGCCGAGCGCTTAGTGGCTCAGCTACCCTCCTTACATGAACCATGCATAGTCAAGGTGGCATTTAAAGAAAGACACTAGTACGAGTTTGATTGAGGTGACACCATCCATTAAAAGTTTTGAGACGCCTCTGCTGGGCGAGAGGAAGGGGGAAGTATATGTAGGCATTTTTGCCATTTTGTAAGCATCGATGGTTGAGTAGAGCTCCCTATTGTAATGTTTAGCAGCTATTTTAGTTTCCAGCTTATGTATCTGTATATGAGATTTCTTTTTTTATGACAGACAGTTCTTCTTTACCCGTCTAAGTTGTTCATCTTATGCTAGGAAGTTCGCGATTGACTGAGTCATGCGAATTGTTGCATTTCTGTTATGATAAATGATTTATCGTGGCATTATTGTATTTTCTGGTGCTCTGTATTCAAATGCAAGAGGACCTTGTGTTGGGATGCTTTCTTCTACAGTCAGTTAGGAACCTGCTTTTTATAACAGACCTTCGCACTCTTCTACATAAGTCTTTCGCCTGTTCACCCTTTACTACAGCTCACTGTCTAAAATTTACACAAGACCTCACTTGCTCATGCATGCCTGGCCTGTTTTCAGAGTTGGAACACTACTATTTCGAGTTTCCTTCCATTTGATCACCCATCTATGAACAATCGTGACACAAATTGATGGGCGTCGGGCTTTGCTCCTGATAGCAATCCAGGGGTGACTTCCGTCGCCAACATTTCTGGCACCGTTGTCGGGGACGAAGTTGAATATCTTCCCTGGGATTGAACGACAACGATTAGCTAATTCTGAAGGTGCATCAGATATCAGAACTATTGAGATTGTTGCTGTGCACCTGGCGACTCCATTGTGATGACTCCGCTGGGGAGAACCTGCTCTACTAATTGTGGCGTTCAGAGGAAGACACACGCAGTCTCATCCACAGCTGCCCTTAGCTACACCTGAAACCGATCCATAGGTGGTTCTCAGAAAAGGAAAGGCCCCTGAAGCAGAGGCTTCCACCGCCGAAACAGGTAATCCGCCATCTCCTTTTGTCAGAACTCCATTTTCTCCTCCTCGGTTTCTTAATAGACCTTCTTCAGAGGTTTCCCATTTCCTGAACTTTGGGAGTGTTCCTGCTGAGTTTTCCCCTCCTGGTCTGGGCTTGGAGGGAGAAATCCTTTTCACTCCCCTTTCCTCTGAAGTTGTACCTTGGCGTAGACCCATGACCACAAAATATTTCCCCACTCCTGCATAGGGAGGAGAACCTGTTGTCTGGAGCTCGGTAGCATGTTCCTTGAATCACCTCTTGTTTTCCACCCCACTTTAAGATCTACTCCTGCTAGCCCCTTCGCAAACTCCTTCTCCTCCCAACTCTCCTCCACCTAACATTCCTATGGCCGGTGCTAATCCCCCTCTGAATAGAATGGACGCCATAGTTGCTGCTAGGTATGCTCCCTTGATCTTATCTCAGCCCACAAATCCTTTCCCTGCTGGAGATTACTTGAAATATATGCTCAAGTTCATCGGGGAAGGGGACATAACTGTGGAAGAGCACCTGGCTGCTTTCTATAGTTATGCAGACAACCTGAACATTGGAAATGAAGATGTCTGGATGAGGGTTTTTGTCCAGAGCCTGGATGGTGAGGTGAGAAAATGGTTTAGAGGATTATCTCCCAGATCTATTGCTGGAATTGACGCCCTGGATAATGCTTTCCTGAGGCAGTGGGGAGATAAGAAGGATTTCATGTATTACATGACAGAGTTTGGGTCGTTGAAGAGAACGGAAGGAGAGTCCATTATCGACTTCTCTAAGAGGTTTAATAAAATGTACAACAGGATCCCTACTGAGATAAAGCCCTCCGAATCCTCTGCAATGATCACTTATTCCAGCGCTTTTGATCATGATTTCTGTCTACTCCTGAGAGAGAGAAGAGCTGCTACGCTAGCCCATATGCAGGATGCGGCCGTGGAGGTAGAATCTAACATATTGGTTGTCAACTGACTTAGAAACACAGGTGATAGAAGTACGTCCAAGAACAGGCCTGAAGCTTCCTCATCCAGTTCCTTACCATTGCCCCAGCAGACAGATGAGACAGCTAGAACGATAAAATCACTTACTGCCAAGATAGAAAGATTGGAATTAGAAGGGAAGCCCATGTACAGAAGTCCCCTAAAAAATGATAATAGAGGTTTCAGACGACCTGCTAACAATATGCCTCAGGATTTTCCGAGGGAACCAAGGGGAAAGGACAGAGAAGATCAAAGGGTTCAAGCCCCCCTCCAAAATAACCTAGTTGATCATGAGGAGAGAGAGAGGAGATAGACTAGTTTGGTCCTGAAATTCACTGTATTGAGGAAGCTCCCCCTTTTCCTCATTTGACGCAGTCCGCGTATGAAGAATCACTGATGAGTGCTCAAATTCATGAGTTGGGGAAAGAGCAGAAGACCGGTCACACTTCTAAAAAATATAATCTCAGATCGAGGAGGAAAGAAGGAGACTTTGACATCCCAGACCAACCTCTCATAGCAGAAAAACCTACTAGAGTTGCAGCAACCACAACTAAAGAAAAGAATACTCAGAGTGCTTCACCAGCAACCAAAGAGCCTGTTACTGAGGTAAGAGAAGCTCCTAAACCTACCTCCTCCTTCAATTTTGAACATGATATTCAGAAGATTAGAATTCTTGTACCCCTCTCAGAGCTAGTAAAAAACGAAGATTTTAAAAGATCCCTCTCCAAGATGCTACAGTCCGAGTCCCCCCAGCCCCCTGCTGACTCAGTAAACCTTCAATATGAGAAGTCAGCCATCATCTTAGGCCCCATGGTAGAAGACAGAGATGACTCATCCCCTCCCTTATACACATCCCTGAACATACATGATAAAGTGCTGCATAACTGCCTCATGGATTCAGGGGCTTCCCACAACCTTATGCCGAAAATAGTCATGGAAGAATTGGGACTGGAAGTGACAAGAACTTATCATGATTTATATTTCTTCGATTCAAGGAGAGTGCAGTGCCTAGGAGTCACCAAAGACCTGGCGGTTTCCCTATTTCAGCTGCCCATGAAGAGTGTGGTCATGGATATTGTGGTGCCCGATGTTCCTCCCAAGTTCGGTATGTTGTTGTCTAGATCATGGATCAAAAAATTGGGAGGGACACTACAGATGGATCTCACATATGCCACCATTCCGGTATTTGGAGGGGAACAAAGGAGATTATACAGAGAAGCCCAGCTGGCCTATATTGTTAGTGATGAAGCAGACCCTACCAATCACCCCATCTTTGCACTGGACACCGACTTAGGGTCTAGTTTGCTGCAGATTACTGATGCCCCGGAAATCTCTTTACTAATCAGAAAACATCCCAGCCCTGAACATCTGATTTCCCCTCAAAGCTCCTCTGTGTGGAAAATGTTTTTTGATGGAGCTTCTTCTAGCGAAGGAGCTGGCACTAGAGTGGTTTTCGTATCACCTTGTCAAGAAGTCATATCACTGTCATACAAGATGGAATTCGAAATAACCAACAACGTGGCAGAATATGAAGCTCTTGTTCTAGGTATAAGGGCCGCAAAGGAAATGGGAATTGAAGAGCTAACCATATTCGGAGATGATGAGTTGATTATTCGGCAGATAAGGAATGCTTATCGTGCCCATAATTCCCGGCTTGGGAATTATCGGAATGAAGTATGGGACCTTATTGATAATTTCTTCTTGGCTTTTAACATTTCTTTCATTCTGAGGGGAGAAAATACTTTGGCCGATTGTTTAGTTGTCTTAGCTTGTTTGCTCAACTTTCCTCTGCCACCTATGATAAAAAATGATGTTGATATAAGATATATACCCTCGGTGCCGGACAATGTCAAGCATTGGAAGGTGTTCGAGGATGATTCTAAACTTGAATGGTTTCTCCAATCAGTGGACGAATTTTCTGCTTTGCATATTGACCAAGATCCTGATTTGGAAGGCGACCCTTGCCCTGAGGAACTTTTAAATAAAATCGCTAATCATTAGATCATTCAGCTTCCCAGTAATCACATTCTGAGAGGACTTGTCCCTTTAGAAATATTGTTCGATGGGAATGATGTGCCGGTAAAGGGAAGGCTCCCAAGTGAATATACCAAGACAACCGAATGCAACATTGGTTCGCAGGAGAAGCCCAGGTTTGTCAAATTATCAAGCAATTTGACCAGAGAACAGAAGGCCGAATATACTGAGCTGCTAAAGGAGTTCGTTGATGTGTTTGCATGGACATATGAAGACCTCAATACCTATGAGACATCTGTTATTGAGCACAAGATCCCACTAAAGGAAGAGGCTAAACCATTCAGACAGAAGTTGAGACAAATAAATCCCATGTTGCTACCTGTCATGGAGAAAGAAGTGAAGAAATTGTTAGATGCCCAAATTATTGTCCCCTTGATATATTTTGAATGGGTGGCCAATTTGGTCCCAGTAAGAAAGAAGAGTGGAGAAATCAGACTCTGTGTTGATTTCGGGAATCTCAACAAAATCTCAAAGAAAGACAATTACCCCCTACCTAAGATGGAACACATACTGCAGAGAGTAATTGGTGCCTCCAGGATATCCATGATCGATGGGTTTTCTGGCTATAATCAGATATCGGTCATGCCTGAGGACAGGGAGAAGACAACCTTCACCATTCCTTGGGGCACGTTCATGTATGCCAAAATGCCATTTCGGTTGATGAATGCAGGAGCAACGTTTTAGCGAGCCATGGATATAGCGTTCATAGGAGAGAAGGACCAGTTTTTGGTAATCTATTTGGATGATATCACAGTCTTCTCCAAGACAGATAAGGAGCACTGCTGCCACTTGAGAAAGGTCTTCATGAAGTGTCGGAGGTATGGCTTATCCTTAAACCCCAAGAAATCCTTGTTTGCTAAGAAGGAGGGGAAGTTGTTAGGCCATATGGTATCAGCGGAGGGAGTAAGGATTGACCCTAGCAGGGTAGAAGCAATTCAAACCCTGTCTCTCCCTAGATCCAAGAAAGAGGTTCAGGCATTTTGGGGGAAGATTAATTTTCTGAGGAGATTCGTCTCAAATTTTTCCGAGCTGGTGAAACACATAACGACCATGCTCAGGAAGGGAAATGAAGTAAAATGGACCATTGAACCCAGGGAATCTTTCGTCCAAATAAAGAAGGCGTTGACTGAAGCACCTGTGCTAATCAGTCCCGACTATTCCAAAGATTTCCTGATATTTTCTTTTGCTTCCTGTGATACAGTAGCGGTAGTTTTGTTGCAGAAAAATGATCAAGGGAAAGAGCAATCGATTGCATTCTATAGCAGGGCATTAAGAGACGCAGAACTCTGGTACGAGATCATGGAAAAGCAGGCCTATGCATTGGTGAAAGATCTCAAATCTTTCAGAGTCTATGTCTTGTACTCAAAGATCATTGCATATGTCCCTTCGGCCTCTGTGAAGGACATTCTTATACAGCTTGACATGGATGGAAAAAGAGGAAAATGGATAGCCAAGATTCTAGAATTTGATCTAGAAATTAAGCCCACCAAGTTGGTAAAGGGACAAGGTTTAGCCAAATTGCTAGCTGAATCCAACTGCAAAGCCTTAGGGATTAGTTTCATCAATGAGAAAGTTGAGTCATCCAACAGGAATTTTCAGGATGCCTTATCGCTGGCGGAATGTGACTGGTATCGTGACATTTTGTATTTTCTGCAGGAGTTGAAGCCCCCCGATGGAATGGGAAAAAGTAAAGCGAGGGCTCTTAAGCTCAAGGCAGTCAGGTATTGTCTCATTGACCAAACCTTGTACTGGAAAGACCCTCTAGGGGTATTTCTGAGATGTCTGGACCCACGGGAGGCCCAAAAAGTTACGTTTGATTTTCATAGCGGCCTTTGCGGAGGTCATCATTTCTGGAAGACTACAGCTCACATGATACTCCGAGCGGGTATTATTGGCCCATGTTGTTCCCCGATGTCTGCAGGGAGATCATAGCATGCAGCAAATGTCAAAGTTTCTCGGGAAAGCAACAGCTCAAATCTCTGCCATTGAAGCCCATAGTAGCTTCGACACATTTTCAGCAGTTGGGGTTAGATTTTATCGGATAAATTCATCCTCCCTCAAGTGGTCAGAACAGATGGATCTTGACTGCAACAGATTATTTCACCAAGTGGATAGAAGTTGTCCCCACCAGAAGTGCATCACACAAAGTAATTATCATCTTCCTGGAGGATATCATAGCCCGATTTGGCTGTCCCAGCAGGATCATCACCGATAACGCTGCTTCTTTCAAATCTGAACCTCTAATTAAGTTCTGTGAGAAGTTTCAGATCTCACTAGTTCACTCCACCCCCTACTATCCCCAGGGCAATGGTTTAGCAGAATCCTCCAACAAAAGCTTGATAAATATCATCAAAAGATTGTTAGAGGATAACAAAAGATCCTGGGATTCGAAGTTGAAATTTGCTCTGTGGGCCGATCGTGTCACCACGAAGAGGTCTCTAGGCACTTCGCCGTTTCAACTAGTTTATGGAGCAGAGGTGGTTTTCCCTACTCAGCTCACCTTACCTGTGGCGAAATTCTTTCAAGACTATGAGGGAGAACCAGATCATATGATCAGAAGAATTCATCAGATAGTGGAAGTGAAGCAGATCAGAGAACAAGTGAGGGACGTAGCTTATACTCATCAACAGAAGATCAAGCAGGATTTTGACAGAAAGGTCAAGAAAAAGGAGTTCGAGATCGGGGACTTGGTCTTTAAGTGGGATGCACCCAGACAGAATAAAGGCAAGCACAACAAATTCGACACCCTCTGGATCAGCCCCTTTAAAATCTCTGAGATGTTCTCCAACAACACCTATGGGTTGCAGGATCTGGAGGGTGAAGAGGTTTTCAACAGCCCAGTGAATGGGCATTTTCAAAAAAAATGTTTTATTTGAGCCTTAGACGGCTCCTCTGTTTGTAAATATTGTCTTTTACTTCTGTGTTTATTTTCTTTTTGTGTTTTCGTCTTAATAAATGACTCCATAGCCCAACAGCAAGGCACTGAAGCTGTGGAATGAGTTCTTAGAGCATCGCAGGGACGACTCTATCCCCCATGGAGCCTAATGTTAGCGATAGTTATTGTCTCGGGATTAGGCGTACCCAAGTCTGCAGTTGGTGCGGGAAGCACTTGAACATATCACGAGGTAATCCCATTTTTGTAGCAGCAGATCAAGCGAGCGGGCAAAGTTTTGTCTTCAGCAGTCGAGAACCATCCTCAAAGCAAATCGACGGTCAGAATCTTATAGGGGAGATCGACGAAATCCCGTTAGCCGTTAGATCTAGGGAAGTGGCATCGAGGTTAACCCCTAGTGTGCAGAGGAGGAAAGTTGGGGTTTAGTTGAATGGAGAATCGGAATTTTCAAAGACAAGAAACTCTTACAGGAACGAATCGTGATCCACAATTTCCCGACCGGATCAGAACCGTCCGACAATAGAGACACGTGGCGAGAGATCCCGTAAAGTCAGGGATCGGGGAACTGAAAGTCCCGATCACATGGAAATGGGAATCGCGATATCCCGATACACGATTTCTCGACGGAGTTAAAGGCCGTAGCGGGATACAGGCGGCAGGGCCCACAACACTGCCGAGATTATCCGGGCCATCCTATCTGGAGAGACACGTGGTGCGCGATTAAGACATTTTTGCGTGTCACCCCTCGCGACTCCAAAACGCAAAGGATAGTCCCGTTATGTTCCGATGCGCGAGGTGACGGGAGAGTCCGTGGCCCCGGCCCACGGTATTGTCGGGAGAATTAAGAACCGTCGGATCTAGAAGGACACCTGGCGCAGGATTAAGCCACCTCGGCGTTTCGCCTCTCACGAATTCAAAAGCACAAAGAAAAATCATCCTTATTCGCGAACGCAGAAATCCTCTATGGGGATAAAAGCAAGGTCACGGTCCACGGTAACCTAAGAAATTAAAAGATCTAAGCGGATAGGGAGCCTAAAAGTGTTGTGTCCATTCGTCGAAAGCATCGTCACGATTTCCAGATGCCATCAGAAGCGATCTCGCTCCTGATTTTCGCTTGAAGTAAATAAAGATAAGAAGGAGTAGTTGAAGCCTCCTTTCATTCATTAAATGAAGGGATGGAGAGTCTGGCAAGACGTCCACTCGCAGAGGACCTGTGTACCATTTTCCTCAGAGAAGGCCATGCCGAAGTCCTCAGCTCAACGAAGAAGTCTGCGCATGCTAGCCGAGCGCTTAATGGCTCAGCTACCCTCCTTACATGAACCATGCATAGTCAAGGTGGCATTTAAAGAAAGAAATTGGTACGAGTTTGATTGAAGTGACACCATCCATTAAAAGTTTTGAGATGCCTCTGCTGGGCGAGAGGAAGGGGGAAGTATATGTAGGCATTTTTTCCATTTTGTAAGCATTGATGGTTGAGCAGAGCTCCCTATTGTAATGTTTAGTAGCTATTTCAGTTTCCAGCTTATGTATATGTATATGAGATTTCTTGTTTTATGACAGACGGTTCTTCTTTACCCGTCTAAGTTGTTCATCTTATGCTAGGAAGTTCGCGATTGACTGAGTCATGTGAATTGTTGCATTTCTGTTATGATAAATGATTTATCATGGCATTATTGTATTGTCTGGTGCTCTGTATCCAAATGCAAGAGGACCTTGTGTTGGGATGCTTTCTTCTACAGTCAGTTAGGAACCTATTGTTTATAACAGACCTTTGCACTCTTCTACATAAGTCTTCCGCCTGTTCACCCTTTACTACAGCTCACTGTCTGAAATTTACGCAAGACCTCACTTGCTCATGCATGCCTGGCCTGTTTTCATAGTTGGAACACTACTGTTTCGAGTTTCCTTCCATTTGATCACCCATCTATGAACAATCGTGACACAAACTGATGGGCGTCGGGCTCTGCTCCTGATAGCAATCCAAGGGGTGACTTCCGTCGCCAACACAACCGACCTTTGTAGGTTAACAATCCATCATTCAATAGTTTATAGCCATCATATTTCAGCTATGTGGTTTCTTGTTCTAGATATGTATTTATATTTTTGAATAAATCATCTATTTCTTGTACACTTTTTACTCTTTCATTGATGTCTGATTCATAGGTGCTTACAGTTTCCAAGTGAATCACTTTCATGCTTCTACTAAGGGCATCAACCACTTTATTTTCTTTTTCCTTGATGTGTTTGATTTCAAAATCAAATTCACTAAGGAGAGTCATCCATCTAGCTTGTCTGTCATTTAGTTTGGGATGGTCAAACAAATATCTCAACCCACTGTGGTCTGTCATGAGCATAATTGTTTTGTCTAGGATGTAAGGCCTCCACATTTTTAAGATGTGCACTATGGAATTTAATTCTAAGTCATGGGTCACATAATGCATTTCATGTTTTTTCAATTTCCCAGATTCGTAATAGATTACATTCCCTTCTTGCATGAGGAATCCTCCTATTCCTTCTTTGCAAGCATATGTGCATACAAGGAAATCCTTGTTTGGATCTACAATCTTCAGCACATGTGCATTGGTTAGTAAATGTTTCAGTTTCTTAAATCTCTCTTCACACTCAGTTTTCCAAACAAATTTGACCCCCTTTTTCTGAAGGGGGATGATTGGATAACCAATGTTGGAAAACCCCTTTATGAACCTTCTATAGTACCCTGATAGTTCCATAAAGGATATGATATCAGTTACATCTTTTGGTGTAGGCCAATCCATAATGGCTTTGATATTGTGAGGATCAACTACCGCCCCTTCCTTAGTGATGACATGGCCTAAGTAATGGACTTGTTTTTGGAAAAATTCACACTTACTAAAATTTGCAAAGAGATTGTGCTATCTCAACACTTGAAGCACGAACTTGAGGTGCTCTTCATGCTCTTCTCTATTCTTAGAATAGATTAGGATATCATCAATGCAAACTAACACAAATCTGCCCAAAAAAATTCTAAGAACACTATTCATCAAGCACATGAAGGTGGTTGGTACATTGGTAAGCCCAAATGACACCACCGCAAATTCATAGTGCTTGTACCTTGTCCTAAAGGTTGTTTTTTGGATTTATTCATCCTTAATATGGGCCTGATGCTACCCAGACCTCAATTCAATCTTGGAGAAAATTGTAGCACCCATTAACTGGTCAAATATGTCATCAATTCTCGGAAAGGGATACTTATTCTTGATTTTCATTTTATTGAGTTGTCTATAGTCTATGCACAGCCTGAGTTTTCCATCATCCTCCTTCACAAACAAGGCTGGTTCTCTCCAAGGAGACACACTAGGCCAAATATAACCTTTTTCCAACATCTCCTTTAGCTGTAATTTGAGCTCGACTAGCTCTAGGTTACTCATCCTATAAGGTGCTCTAGACATTGGCACCACCCTAGGTACAAGTTCTATTGAGAAATCAATGTATTTTCTTGGATATAGACCTGGTATTATTCAGGAAACACATATTTATATTCTCTCAATATAGGATGGTCCTCTATGCTTGGTTTAATTTCCTCAACAAAGTTCAGTACTTGTATTGCATACAAAGGGAATCCTTTTCTGCAATACTTCTTCACTTGAAGGGATGATATTTGTCACATTGAGACACACTTTTGAATTCCTTGTAGGGTCCTTTTCTTCCATTCATCATCTTCACACTCCAATGATTTGTTATAATAGTCCAACTTGGCTTTATGGGCGACCAACCAATCCATGCCAATCAACATGTCATAAGATCCTAAGGGAAACATGTTTAAGGTTGCTTGAGTAGAAAACCCATTCATAATGAACTGACATGTTGGTATGAATTTTGTTACCTTCCTCTTTGTTCTTGTGGCCAACTTTATCAACCATGGTTTAACATGTTTTGGATGATTATCTTGCCATATCAATGATCGAGATTTAATCCTCTATTACATATTATCCTGAAAGGTTCATGTGTCGTAGGGATCCCAATGCCACAACATACAAGTCTACAGACACACATATTTATATATATACATATAATCACAACAATACATACAATAAACAATGATGTTGGTTAGTCTTACAACTTAAGGTATAACAACGATTCGAGATTATTTGCATACTCAGACGACTATGTAAATTCGTACCCTTCCAATATTTACTCATTATGAAAGGTTATCACAGAACAATACTCACAACTATTTTACTAAAGACAGAGATTGTCTAAAAACAAGAACACCAAATAATCCACAAAAATATATTTCATACAAATACGAGGTCATTGCCAAAATACACAATAAGATCACAAGTTAAGCATTAATGTCCATAATCACCATACCACCCCTGAGCCAGGGTACGATGCTACGAGAGGATATTTGGTTTTACAACAAGTTTTTAGGGAGCATATATTACCTCTGCACTTATGTTTCTACTCTATCTAACCATGAAATTCTCCTTCCCTTTTCTAGTGCTCAATATTTCCCCAACCGCACATCTCTGTTTGTGTATTCTCTCCTCATTTTACGGTCTTCCTCCATTCTTTTCATGTATTCTTCCTCAAGACCTCATAGGTCATGTAAGAAGTTTCTCTATGGGTACTTTTCTCATTCCTTCATTGATTCTCTAAGGGGAATACCCAACTACCAGCCTGACTGGTAATCAAATTTCTAGGCCGAGGAAAGTTCAGGGTTTACATTTGTTTTTAATTTGACAGGGTACTACCTGGCAGGGTCATTTCAACCAATAATAGCTTCCCTCTTGCACCATTCCTCTCATGACATCATAACCTGTGAAGGCCATCCCTTCAATGGTAGTTCAACATTTTACTGTTTCATTAATAACCAAATTTTTACAATACATAATTTATAAAAGGTCCATTGTCTTTCAATAATCGCATAACATGCATGTTTATAGTTTTTGGTCATGATATTAATTATATTTATAGATTGGGGGAAACATGGGTGTTACATGTTACACGTGTCAACATACATCATCCTATCGATGTGGCATCCACATGGGCCTCTCTCGATGTGGTTCTACTATTAGCCCCTTAGGCACATAATTTATGGCTTTCAAAGATCACAAAAACTATCAGGATTGGCCTATTGGAAAATCCTTGTTGGACAAGAGAATTCACCAAGACATAGGTTTCTCATGAACTCCACAATATGCAACATTGTTGGACAAATGTTATCAAGCTTTTCCAAAATTTACCTACTTACAAGTCCTCCCAAACCTCGAAGTCTGAAACACTATCAGGCTCCTAAACTTGGGGTTTTAACTTACCAAGTTCTTGGGTTTTCCTTGCTAATGATCTTCTGGAAGCCTTTCCTAAATGCATTATTGAATAATCATCTTCGTATAGGGTGGCTTACCCAGTTATAGGTTCCTCCTAAACATTGCAGTCCGTAACATTTTCATACAATTTTTATAGGGAGTGTTATTGCAAGATTTGTCGATAGGGTTGATTCAAAAAATCCTTAGATGCTAATAATTCAAAATACAAATATACATCTACTTGATCTTCAAAATAAAATGATCACTTAATAGTTTTGCAAATTACATGTGAAATACTTATTTAGCCAATTCCACTTTAATGATAAATGACTTGTAAATAAATGAACTTGAAATGAACGACAATCATATAATCACATACACAAGTTGGAGAAAACGAAGTTCATCCAATTTGGGCTACCTCTCTATGTCCACTTCCAATACAGACTTCTTTTATTAATGCTAAAATGATTTCGTTTTACAATGACCTTTTTACATGTTGCTCAAATCCAGAAACAGAGTGCACCATTGGATTCCTGGAGAAAAATCATGCAAAAATGATATAAAATACTTGAAATTTTGTCAAGGTGACCCCCGACACACTTTACGGTGTAGCCTCATACCTTTCATACTCTTGGTACGCTTTGCGATGCTAAAATATCTGCACAAATGTGTGTTTTTTACATCCTTGGGGTGCATGCCATTAAATAGGTTGCCCCTCTTAACAAAATCTTGAAATTTGTGGAGTAATTAAATACAAGTTGGTTGGTTTATTAACCAAATCCGAATTCCAGGCAACCCCTTATCTATATTTATAGTTATAGTTATAACCAACTAAGAGTAATGGATAGTTGGTTAGCAGAGGTTGGATAAGTTGTTGCAATGGTTGGTGGATTGTGGGTTCTATTCCCACCGACCATGAATCTTTTTGGTTATTTTTTATATATATACTATATATATATAACATCCACATCATTTTCTTTGGTACGTTCCATATGGTTATAACAATATAACATATTGTTATAATATAACACATGGTTATATACTAAATATATGTTAATCCCCCTCCGCAATAGGTCATTGGTTACATGGTTGTTAACATGATCAAGAGCCAAGGGTCGAGGGCTTAGGCCCTCGATCGTTTGGCCACCCATATGAATCTTTATGTAACTTTAAATAAATTAATTGCCACATAACTATTAAGAACCAATGTGTGGTGTGTTGGCAATGGAGCTTTTTTAAGACCTTTGGTGGCTTTGGAGGTCATGGGGTCGAACCCTATTGAATCCATAATATTTTATATAACCAAACCAATATTGGCCAATGAGGGGTTGCCACGTGGCAACTTCTCATTAGCTCTTCCAATGCCACAAACTATGATTGGATCCACTTGTGATCATGCGATTGAACCACTTTCCAAACTGTAGTTTGATTGTATCTTGCCTAGTCATATTCCAATTAGGTTCTATGTATCACCCTTGTAGTGGTGACACATGTCACTTCTTTATTTTTCCTGTACTTTGACCTTTGACCTGGGTTGACTAACTATGATTGGATACACTTTTCATCATGTGATTCAACCACTTGCCAACCTATAGTTGGATTGTACCTTGCCCAGTCATGTTCCAATTAGGTGCCACATATCACCCCTATATTGGTGACACGTGTCACTTCTTTATTTTCCCTATACTTTGACCTTTGACCTGGGTTGACTGGAACTTTGACCGTTGATAATTTTTGCATAAGCACTTCATTTGATTAGCCATTTGCACCATTGGAAATATGATGACGATCTCTACGCATTGATATCATTTTTGGGATTATTTGAAGCATTTTAATTTTGAGAATTTCTAAACCATTCTGGACCTCTATGGATGTTCCAGATATTTATGAACCTCTGTGATCATTCCCAGATCTTCCTGGATCATTCCTCCCCATTGGAAGACCTTTGGACCTCCAAACATTTATTCAAAAACTAGGTGAGGGTAGAGTTCCCTCACCCTTCCGATATTCATCCATTTGGATTTACTTGGTTTTACCCCTTTAAGACCAACTCAAAGATATTCCACATCACCTCACTGCGAAGTTCAGATCCTTCTGTCGAGAATGACATATTCATGCAGTTCGTCCAAATATTTTGGATAAAATCATCAACTGCTGGAACTTGAATACTTTATTCTTCATACATAATCATAGGAGGCTCATAAAGCTTCAAATTCTCAACATTTACCACTGAATACATTTGCATGTAGCCTGGTAGATCTAAACGAAAGGCATTAATACCAATATTCTCTAGATATTGAACATACCATATTAGATTGGCATTATCTTTTTACCTTCACCTTTCATTCTATCTTTGTTGATATGTAGCCATACTTGATCACCGACTTCAAATTGATGATCAATCCAATGTTTATCATGCCTTGCCTTATACTTGGCTTGGATTTTCTCCAGTTGTTCCTGTACTACTTGATGTACCTGTTGAACCTTTTGAATGAACCTTTTATCTCTATTTATATCATCCTATCCATCTTCTTTACCTTCTTCTCCAAAAATAATTTCCATAGGTGATTTAGGCAAGTACCCCAAACATACTTCAAAAGGATTTTTCTGAGTAGATGAATGCATGGCATGATTATAGGCATGTTAGATATAAGGAAATTGTTCATCCCATAATTTAGGATGCTTGTTGCAATATCCTCGAAGTAGATGTACTACTTTTTTGTTACCACCTCTATCTGTGGATGAAAAGTCGTGCTTTTCTTCAACTTAGTGTCCATTAGCTCCCATAAATGAGACCAAAACTTTCGAAAAAAGAGAGTATTGATCTAATATTATAGATGTAGGAAGTCCAAAATGAATCCATACATTAGCAAAGAACATTTGTGATGTATGTTCAACTGTGAATTGTTTCCTGCATGGAATTAGAATACACATCTTGTCGAATCTATCCACCCCGACATATATATAATCATGACCTGTCCTAGAGATTGGCAAACCCCCTGCAAATTCCATGGAGATACTTTCCCATGGCTGCGAAGGTACTATAAGTGGTGCATATAACCCCAAAATTTTGTTGCTAGGTTTACTTGTGGCACACATGACACACCCTTTGATATACTTGGAATCTATCTCGTCCATATGAGGCCAATAACAATACATTTTTAACTAGTCAACTATATTACCAACCCCAAAATGACCAGAGATGAGATATGTATGAGCTTCTCTGATTACATTTACTCTTTCATCTCTTGGTATACATAATTTTCCAAGATGGTATAATGAATTATCATGCATATAATAGTCTGAATGTTGATTTATGTGAGTTAATGCATCACATACTTCTTTAAAATCATCATCCCTAGCATATTGTTCTGCATTGATTTCATGTGATATTTGATTATACTTGAGTATTGTAGATGCATTAATCACTGGTCTTCATAACATGTATGTAACCTTGTTATGAATACCCTTCTTATACTTGATTACTAGATGAAACTGTTGTAGAAAAGCCATCCACCTGAAGTGTCATGACTGTTTTAGCATAGTTTGTGACTGCAAATACTGTAATTGTTGATGATCTATATGATTTATTGTCTCCTTTCCCATTAAGTAATGCTTCCATTTCTTTACACTTTGTACCAATGCATACAGTTCCTTATCAAATGTTGGATAGTTAATCACAGCTTGAGTGAAAGTCTTAGAATGATAACATATAGGTTTACCTCGTTGCATCAAGACTACACCCATGCCATATCTACTTGCATCGGTTTGAATCTAAAATGGATGATGTAGATATAGCAATGCCAAAACTGGTGTGATGCTTATAGTTTCCTTGAATGTCTTGAAGTATTTATGTTGCTTTCCTCCCCATTGAAATATTTTTTTAACACTTTTTAATGCATGTAGAGGTGTTGGTATGTATGAGGAATTAGCAATGAATTTCCTCCAGTATTGTACTGCTCCTAAGAAGCTCCTGACTTCAGTGGCAGTAGTTGGCTTGGGCCATTTCACAATGAATTCTACTTTTGTAGGATCTGTTTTTAGCTGACCATTCCCTACAATTTAACCCAAGTATACCAAAGAATTTTTTCCAAATTCACACTTAGACATTTTGATATACAATTTCTCCTTCTACAAAAGTTCAAAAAATTTATTGACATGCATTAGATGATCTTCCCATGTTCGACTGAAGATCAATATGTCGTCTAAATAGACAATAAAAAAATCATCTATATAGGGTATGAACACATCATTCATCACTCTCATAAAAAAATTTGGTGCGTTACATAATCCAAATGGTATAACCAACCATTCGAACAAGCCTTGCTTGGTATTGAAAGCAGTTTTCCATATGTCAACTTCTGCAATTTTGATCTGATGGTAAACATTTTGCAAGTCCAACTTAGTGAAATACACACCATTCTTTAACTTATCCAATCGATCATCTATTCTTGAAAGAGGATATCGGTTCTTTACCGTGATCTTATTCAAGGCTTGAAAATATATACACATCCTCCACGTGCCATATTTCTTTGGAACTAAAACATTAGGAGAACCACATGGAGAGGATCTTGGTCTGATAATTCCTTTATCGAGCAGCTCCTGAACTTTCTTCTCGATTTCTGCATTCTCGATCACTGACGACCTATAAATTCCAATATTCGAAAGAGGATCATCTTGCTGCAAATATATTTCATGTTCAACCTCTCTTTTAGGAAGAAACCTTGTAGGTTCCTGAAATAACTCATCATAATTAGATATAATTTTAATCAATTCTTGCTTATGATTTGGATCACAACCTCCTAAAACATTTGTTATATCTTCTTCTTTCTGTTTCACTATAATGAGAACAAAATATTTACTTTCGCTCATGATTCATCCAGTTCGTCCTTCTTTCCATCATCTATCATCCACAATATGGCATCTAATGTTGGCTCTGGTGGAACAGGAAGTGCTTCCTCTTCTCAGTCTTCATCGTCGTCATTGATTGGTAGTTTATATAGCTACCATATCCCTATCCAATATACCACAAATCCCACCAAAGTCATTAAAAAGTATGGACTTTTTCAGTTTGAAGAAGACGCTACAACCACACCATGGCATGTGTCCTCTCCTCTTAACCTAACACTGACTACTTGACCACTTCCTAAATTCAAAGAACATATTCCTAGGTTTCCAAGAAATAACAATGTCACTACAAACGAGCACCTGGTGGCATTTTCTAATGCTTGTCATAACATAGGGGCCAATGACAATGATACTTGCATGTGCTTATTCGTCAATTCCTTGGAAGGAAAGGCTACGACCAATTTATTTGACCTTCCTCCTAAGATTCTCCTTACTTGGGAGGATTTAATATTTTGGTTCAGATCCACTTATGGGAAATCTAAAAGCCCAGCTGAGAAGTTACGGGAGTATAATAGCATTACCTATAAGAATGGTGAGACCATCAAGTCCTTCAACTTGCGTTTCACCAAGTTATACAATCAAATCTGTGAACTCATTCACCCTCAGAACGAATCCGCTTTCATGCATTACTACAATCCATTGCCTTCCCCCTACCATCATAGGCTTGAAGAAAAATCCATTGATAATCTTGGTTCCGCTCTGCATACTTTCTCAAAGTATGAAGAACAACTTGAAAGAATAGGTCTTCCTCGGAGACAATTGGTTAAATAGACGGACATGTACTCCCTCTTGCAACCAGTACAAGATATGAATAATCGTATGATAGCGTTCGAGAGAAAGGGAATTGTCTCCCCTCTCACTCCTGGAGCTTCATCCTCTTTTGCACCACCCTTTAGAAATCTGGTTGAAAATAATTTTCATTCTAAAGCTATCGTGCCTCGAAGTTGGTGTAACTTTTGCGAGGAACGCCACAAGGAAACCACATGTGAGGGAAAGAAGTGTGCCATATATAAGATCTTTGGCAAGAGACCCGAAGTTAGTATCATTGTCCTTGATTCTGCAGAGCTAGAAGATGTCATGGTCATCAATACTAGGAACAAAGACTATGCTCCCAAGGGCAAATTTGATCCTCCCTGCAGTTCTTCTAGCCCGAGCTCATCTTCACCCACTACTACTGTTCAGGTTCCTAAGGTTCCCGAGAGTCAAATAATTACTCCCCCTCATCCCTCTTCCAAATACAATATCTTGAATCAGTTGGCCAACATCAAGGAAGATGCAACCCTTCTAGACATGGTTGTCATCCATGAACAACAGATGCATCTGAAACAATTCATGGAAGGAAAAGATTTCGTTGAATCCAATCTTTCCGAAGAGGTGAACAAAGAGGATTCTTCTGTAAATAAAGTAGGTGTACATAAATTTAGATACCCTATAAAAAAATCCCCCTTTTTATATTTTTGTAAATATTATGGATAAGATTTCCCATTTTTGCCTCATTGATGGCGGTTCGAGCCCAAGTGTGATGTCAAAGATTATTATGGAAGAGTTAGGCTTGTCTCGTACAAATGAAAATGCTAGAAGCATGCTCTCCTATAATAGTCTACAATAAACAAATACATGCGAGATTAACGATGTGACCTTGGTTTTATGCACGCATCCTGAAATAAGGACAACCCTCAGCATTCAGGTAATTGATATGCCTGTAAGCGATTACTCAATTATATTGGGAAGATATTGGCAAGCCCTAATAGGTGGATACCTTTCACTTGACGAGACACATTTTTCCGTTCCTCAGAATGGTAAGAATATTATAGTCCTTAGAGAGGGAATAATTTCACCTTACATAGAGAGTGTCCCGCAGCCTAATGTAAACTACATCGAAGAGGACCTAGGGGTCTATTCCATCTTTGCTGAGGAGGATAATATTCCCATAGAACAAATTGATTTAGATGATGGCATGTGGCACATGCACTTTTATGGTTCACACTCTAATGAAGTTAATGGGGTTGTCATTATCTTGGTTTCCCTTGTAGGAAAAGTTTACAATTTGTGTTTCAGGTTAGAATTTTCTTGTACAAGAAATGTCACTAAATTCGAAGCTTTATTATTAGGCATTGAAAACGCCCTTAATCTTGGTTGTGGTCACCTTTCAGTTTTTGGATATTTTGAGCTTGTTGTGAATTAGATATGTAAGATATTCTCTCATAGCAACAATTTGATGGAACGATACTCCCAAACTGTTTGGGTGCTTTATCGAACCTTCTTTCTTTCAACATCACTCATGTTAAGAGGGAGTTGAATTCAATGGATGATCGGTTAGTTGTCTTTGCAACTTCTCCTAATAAACAACTTTTTCCTCACATGCATGATTGTTCTTTTCAATATCTATATCGTCCCTATATCCCCGACAATGTAGAATCTTGGCAGACCCTCCCTAACAATGAGAGTGTTTGTGCTTTCATTCAAGATCAACCTCTTAAGCCCAAGGAAATGACATCCATAGAAGACAACAAGGTTCCTAAGGGCTTGACTCCTCTTGAGAGTTCATTTTCATCGAGTGATGTAGGCAATAAAGATAAATAGAGAGAAGAGGAGTCAAGAAGGAAGGTGGGTGAAACCATCTCTTTAGATATTGGGGCACTCGAATATTCAAGGAACTCTAACATAAGTATCCAATGTTCTGATAAAGAAGAAATGGATTTTTCCAAGCTAATTGGTGGATTTCAAAAGGTTTCTTCTTGGCCTTAAAAGGATCTTCGTGGTTTTGATCCTGGTCTCCTACAGAATGCTATTCCCATCAAGGAAAGCATGAAACTAGTTATGCAAGAACAAAGATCTATTAACTCTGCATTTAAAGCAACTTTTCAAAGGGAGTTGGAAAAATTCTTAAGGGTTGGAATTTTTTTTTAGTCCACCCTGAATGGGTTTCCAATTGGGTACTTTCTTTGAAGACCATTGATCATATTAGAATCTACATTCATTTTTGCACTCTTAGTCAGGATATTATGAGAAATCCTTTTCCTCTCCTCAATATGGAAGTAATTCTGCAGCAGGTTGTCGAGTCACAATTCAGGTCGTTACTTGACAATTTTTTGGGTTGCAGGAAAATTAGGGTAAAAGAGGGAGATGCTTACAAAACCAATATTATCTCAGATTGGGGTACCATGACTTATAAATGCTTGTTTTCTGGCCTACCTGATAGAAGTACCACTTTTAAAAGACCTATACACACAACTTTCGATGAATTGGTCAGTATCCATCTCTATCTTGATGATATAATTATGTACGTCAAAGGGATGATAATTACATCAGGGTTCCAAGTGTTATTTTTGGGCCCTTTCAAAATTGATTTTGTCTTGGACGCTAACTCTCACATTTTAAAGGATTTATAGAAGCAATTGTTTTCCTACAACAATAACGGTTCTTGCGTGAAATATTGCGAGGGACCAACGTGATAAGTTCTAATGCTGTTTGGATTTTTTGTATATTAGTAGCCTAGATCTTCTTTCATTTTTGAGCTTCTCTTTTCTACTTTACGGTAGTTTGACTTCTTCTTTCTGTGTTAGAACTTTTCTTGTTGTTTTTTCGTTTCTATCTTTTATTTGTTATTGTTTTAATTTCTGCAATTTGATTTCTGTCATGATTTTGTTTCCTTTCAGGTTTTAGTTAATTTGGTCAAAATAGGATGTTGGATCAATTTGTCCACAATAACACTCCTGCAAAGCATTGTTAGTCAATAACAATCAAGCTTACACAATTGTTACGATCTTTCCTCTGAAGTACCCTTGAAATTGTAATACATATCCATTGTTGTCTTATAAAGAATGGGTTATCTCCCGCTTCTTCTTTCCATTTCTTCATCCAATGAGATTTTTTAAGAGCAAGTCCAAAACAATTTTCTCCTTGAAGTTAAGAGCAGATTGTGGTTGAATGATTATGCATACAATGGTAAAACCCCTCATACTTAACACTTTCCATGAGTTATTCTGAAATTCCCAGTCAGTTTTTCCATTAAATTCGTTCAGTTCCCCCTGTTGCATAATATTCTTGGTTATATATTCTTGACCTATTGTTCTTGGTCTATGAAACCATGAGTTCTGAGTTCTAAATCTGTTGAAAACAAATTTCCCTGTGGAGTTGCCAGTTTGTTGACGATTAAAATCGCAACGAATTTTTTCCCGCAAAGTGTTGCTAACGCCTATTATTATAAAATCTAAATAATACTAGTAGTTTGGACCCCCTTATAGATTGGAGATTAGGTCTGGTTCTTATTTGATATTATTCTATTTTTCGACACTTCTTTCATGGTGATAACATCTTGGTTTATTGGCAATGGATAAGGCATGTTCTGTGTTTTTTTTTGCTGCTGCTCTAGGCTTAAGTTTTATTTTACAACAACCTATGTTATCCTTTGTTATCACTGCTATTTGTTATCGGATTTATTACTAGGAGACCTGCACAACAAACATGTTAGCAACAACACATACAAGCAATTGGAAAGAAATGAAAGCAATGCAACCAAATACAAAGGAATTAAACTATGCAAACATACTACTATACATGCATTGGAATTTAAATGGTCATTGTTAAGCCTAGAAATAGGATGATGGTTGTGTGATTTGTTGAGTTATATGGAACATGTTTGATTTGTGTTATGTCATAAGTTAGATATGATGTGGGTGGCGTGTTCGAAAAATGACAGATGCTAATTCTAATGCATGGTTTAATGAATGGTTAATGGATTAATGGTTGGTGTGTACTAATGAGTTAATGGAATGGTGATGGAGGCGGCGTGCATTTACTGCATGTCACCCTTACTCCTTCCACCAGCCACCACCCTAGTCGGGCTATTTTTAAAATTGTGTTGGTTTGGTTAGGCTCCGACTTTTGAGTAGAGAGGAACCGCTCGATGAACTAGTGTTTTATGGTGTTTTGATTACAGGTATGTCTTTTTTTTGGCCATCCATGAGTCTTCTCTGTTTATGAAATGGATATTGGCTCAAATGTATGGGTTGTGTTTTTCCTTAACTATGGAAACTGTGTGAAATTGTGAGTTCCTTTGGATTGACTCAGTGATGTCTTTCTCTGCAATAATGTTTAAAGTCACAGTGTTGTTGGTCATTCTGAGCGTTAGCAGCCATAAAGGCTCTCTGTCATCCTTGTTGGTTTTAGGTGAAGGGTTTTGTTGGTCTTGATTGGTTGGCTATCTTCACGCTTTTCGTGCCACCATACCCAGTCTTTGGCTTTTATGGGGTTTAATGGTTGGAAGCACTTTGTGTCATTGCGCATTGTTCACTTGAGAATTGGGTTGTTTTCGCTACTAGTGGTCACGCAGTGGGCTATATTGCTTCTTCTCGGCCTTGTTTCCACCTCAGCGTTGTAGTTAGTTGATTGGAGAGCCACGAGGGTTATACTATGCGTGTGTTAAGTATCGTTATAGGGATGAAATGTAGCCTTGATCCTCTGTTCATAACCTCTCCTGTCACGGGATTCGTCACCCTGTCCACGAAGTAAATTGTGGTGTTCTATGTGTATACACCGTTGGTCTTGGAGGTTTTCACCATTGAGAAGAGTCAACTCTAGTCTCCTTGTGTTGGCCATAGAGAAAACCTTTAACTCCTCAATTCTGAGGGTTGATAGTGAAGACCGTCGTGGCCTGTTGGGTTTACTATTGGTTATTGTAGATTGGTATGCATTTTTGACAAAGTTGATTACAGACTCGTCATGTTGATTATGTGACAATGGTGTTGGTTTTGGTATCTAGTCATTGCATGTGTTATTATAATGGATAAGATCTACATGGTTAATTGGACAAATCAAATACACAGTCGCTCTCCTTGTGTTTAAATGAATTGGTAACCCAACATTGTTTTTAATTGAGTAAGTCACAACGTCGCTTCATGTCGATGCGTGGGTATGTGTGTCATTCCTACAACATGTTAGGCCGGGTTGTTGATTATTATGACTGTCCAAGTAATAGGCTCAGCATTGAAATTGGTTGATTGATGACTGAGGTTGATACATAGTCACTGTCTTTTGCATTGAAGTTATCGGGATGTTAACTCAACATTAGTTACAATTTTTTAATGATGTTTCGCGCATGATGCATTTGTATGTGTGGTGTTCCTACACCATGAGTAATGGATCACTTTAACTATGTGTTTTTTTGGTCAAATGGTTATCATAACCGATACGAATATGGAAATTCCATACACTGTATGCGTTATGGTTATTTGATTGCATCATCAAGGATGGGCACAAGTTTTACACAGTATGGTTTGGTTGCAGTTTGATTAATTTGAGCAATACTGTTGCTGCCTCTTTGTATTGGATTGATAGCTCGACACGATAGGTTGAGTTAATGATACTGTGACTGTGTCTTTAAAATTGTCAAATGGGAATGTTGCATTGTGGTAATTATGGCATGGTTATCCACTGTACCTGTTATCAATATTATTTG
The DNA here is from genome assembly GCA_009831015.1 of Picea engelmannii. NCBI lineage: Eukaryota > Viridiplantae > Streptophyta > Pinopsida > Pinales > Pinaceae > Picea > Picea engelmannii. Next base: position 363,618 of record ML800261.1, on the reverse strand, counting down.
ATTGTGCCATTAGAGAAGGTCACGGTTTTTAAACATGGCTTTGTTTCATTTTGATCGACTAGTGTTATGAGATTGGGCATGATGTTGTTGCCTCGTTGTGTTGGATGGATAACCCAACATTTTGAATGTTAGAGTCAAGGGAAATTGGACATGTACAGTCTCAGAAATACACTTGCGTTTTGTCGAATGGTTGTCCATTTCACAGTACAGTGTGAGTTGAAATGGTGATTTGTTATCTGGGTCTTTAAATGACAAGTCAGGATCTTGCAAGTGAAATATGGATCATCGCGTTGACTATGTATGTTAAATGAAATCCATGAATTTAAAATAGTGTCAGACATGAGTGTTGCGACAGTATAACCACATTGCAATTTAATTATTGAAGGAATTTAAATCGGGCACGATTTTTATGTTTGCATTTGATGAGCAAAGTGGAAGTAATTGACTATGTATTCATTTGGGAATTGTTTATGGATAAATGAGAAAAAAAAAAAGCTCCCCTACATATTGTTGTATGCATAATGTTTTGTTTGTTGACACTATGTTAAATATTTTGAACTGTGAACTAGTTAATGCACATAGTTGTGTGAACTACACATGGTGGTTGTTAATTGGGTCACAATGGTCATTTGGTTGGTGTATTTCCTTTTACAGAATGGTTATTTGGATTACTTAGTTAATTTTATGAACAATACCTACTCTCTTTCCCCACTATTATTTCATTTTTCGCTAATTACAACCCCGTCGCCTTCCCACATGCATTTTTCACTCCCTGTTCTAACATTGGTTACAGTCAAGAAAATTTTTGTATTGAAGCAGTTGGAAGTAGCAGTGTTTTGGTTGGATTACAGTGATGTTTTCTTTGGTTGCATTACAATTGATTGTTGTTGTCTTTGAGCAATAACCATGTTTCCCCCTCCCCCCTCATCATATCATGTTTTTCTCAATACAAACCCCTCACATATCCCAGGACCCTTTATTCACCCCTCCGCTCATTGATAAACAGTTAAACAATTTGTATGGATTGGATTGCATGAGTCTAATAGGTTGTGGAGACAAATCTATTTCATATTTTAAAGAGTTGTCATGTATGGTTATTTAAAAGACTATTTGCTAATCAATCATGCATGCAAGAATGAGTTTTTTTCAACCGAGGCAGCCATGGCCAAGGCAACCGAGGGAGAGGTAATTGGAACAGAGGCCCAAGAAGGCCAAGGTTCTCCATACATTTTGATGTTGACTCACAAGAGCTTGGCTAGTTGATCCAGGATGGATTTTTCAATGGGATTGGGCAAGGAGTGGTCCAACCTAGGCCTGAAAGGCCTCCTTTCCAAGTTCTGCAAGCCCTTGGTATTCCTATGCCTCCTCATGTCTCATTGCAACCCGAGGTTCCCAAAAATGACGGATGGCAAGAAATTGTCCACTCAGAAGTCTCCCAACATCCTGGCTAGCACAATTTATCCCTACCTTCTCCTCCACCTATTAATCCCATTGTCCAAGCGACCCTTGCCCACTCACCAGTGTAGTCTTCTCATGCTAGAAAAAGGTTGAAAACTGAGGCCCACCATGCCCTTGACAAAGGAAAAGCCACTTCTTCCCCTTCCTCACCCTCCAATGGCTCTGAAAAATCCATGTCTTCCCGGATGCATTTGAGGGACTATTGTTCCCACGTGATCAATGAGATTAGGCCTAAAGGCTTAGCATAGCCAAAGGGAAATTCAGGAAAATCGAAAGGTGACAACATCAATCAAGGAGAGATTGCATCTCAGAGTGGGAAATATGGCTTTTGAGTTTTTATTTTATCTATTGTTGATGACAGTTGACTTCAGAAGTTTTGGACAACATGTTTTATTTTTGGATATATATATTTTTTGGAAATAATTTCAAATATCATGAGCTAAATGGTAAAATGTTAAATGGGAGTCACAAGGAGGTGTGTTTTGCTTAAATAACTAATATGTTATGATTTTTAAGAACTAAAGGGAGTCAGAAGGGGTCCCACCTACTAGTTATTATTTATTTATAACCCTTATTATGATTATTAATTCCCCCCTAACTAAACGTTGGTTGAGTCTTTAATTAACTTAACTAATTTGTTGGTTCAACTACTTCAACCAACTCTAATTTGTTTAAAGGAAAAGAAAAGGGAGGAATGAGAAAAAGAGATTTAAGGAGAAGCATACTAAGGTTTTCTCTTTGAGTTCATGCTGAGATAATTCAATTTTCATTCATTCTTTAATTTATCACAAGCCTATTTTTTTTTATGATAGCATGGTCTTATTGTAGACAACAAGATTCGGGGCTGAATTACATCATTCATACACTTGTTTTTTAGAGGTGTTGATCTATCTTTGATAGTCTGTGTAGACTTGTCTGTTTTTGAATTAGTTTTCATGACTGACAAAGGCTATTGTGTAGAGTCGAGTAGGAAGCAATCCGTGGCAAGTTGATCCATCTTTTAGAGTTTAGTTTTTTGGATTTTCTGTCATAGGTCCTTTTGTATGTTCCATCGGGGATGTCTAAGTTTGACTTTGGTCCTCAATTTCTTCATGAAATTTTGTAAAAGAATGACTCTTTGGTAAATTGGAATGAAATAAAGGATTTCTTTATGTCTCATCTGTCTTGATTATCATCTTGGTGTCTTTACTTCTGTCTTCACATTTATTTCAGCAACTGTTATACTCAGAAAATTACGTTAAAAGTAAATTTACAGCAAGCTTTTTATTGATAAAAGACTAGCCTAAGCACTTGTAATTAATACTTGTGAGTTAGGATGTTATTTTTGTTGGCTATAAACATAGGGTGAGATTCCCTTCTATTTTTCTCTAGCCAAGCAGAATTTGAAAATGTTTGAGTAAGATCATTTCATATCTTATCCTCAACATTTATTTGGTGACCATACTGGGGAGATCTTCGATATGTCTCTGGTTAATTTTTATACTTGATTTTCATCGATCCATCTATTTTTATGATATTGATTCTTTGACTGTTTTATTTCTTAATGATTGTGCCTGTTGCAAGGCAAACCAATATTGATCCTGGTCTCCAAGACCAAACCAACATTGCTCTGAACTTGTTCAATACCATTTTAGACACTACCAATAACCATGCTGAGCTTAACCATTCTTGGGTAGCAATTGAACGAGATATTAGTGCTCAAGAACGATTGGAAGCTAGACATAGACAACCTAGAAATCAACAATAACCTTTTGTTTCTTCAATTTTGGCCTTATTTCATGTCCTTAGACTCTCGTGATTCTAGAAGAAGAAGAGGCTTATCACCTGAAATCAATCCTATTTCTAAAATAGGAAGAAGCAACGTTGTGTTATCTGCCCAAAAAAGTGCTCTAAGGAGAACCTTATCTTATTCATCCAGATCGTCCTTCTTTCCATCATCTATCATCCATAAGATGACATCTAGTGGTGGCTCTGGTGGGACTGGAAGTGCTTCCTCTTCTCAGTCTTCATCGCCGTCAATGATTGGTAGTTTATATAGACACCATATTCCTTTCCAATCTACCACAAATCCCACCAAATTCATTAAAAAGTATGGACTTTTTCAGTTTGAAGAAGATGCTACAACCACACCGTGGCATGTGTCCTCTCCTCTTAACCTACCACCGGCTACTCGACCACTTCCTAAATTCAAAGAACATCTTCCTAGGTTTTCCGAAAATAACACTGTCACTACAAACAAGCACCTGGTGGAATTTTCTAATGCTTGTCATAACATAGGGGCCAATGACAATGATACTTGCATGTGCTTATTCATCAATTCCTTGGAAGGAAAGGTTGTGGCCAATTTCCTAAGATTTTGTCTACTTGGGAGGAGTTAATATATTGGTTTAGATCCACTTATGGGCAATCTAAAATCCTAGCTGAAAAGTTACGGTAGTATAATAGCGTTACCTATAAGGATGGTGAGACCATCAAGTCCTTCAAATTGTGTTTCACCAAGTTATACAATCAAATCCCCGAACTCATTCTCCCTCAGAATCAAGCCACTTTCATGCATTACTACAATGCATTACCATCCCCCTACCATCATAGGATCGAAGAAAAATCGATTGATAATCTCGGTTCCGCTCTGCATACTTTCTCAGAGTATGAAGAATAGATTGAAAGAACAGGTCTTCCCGAGGGAGAATCGGTTAAACATACAGACATGTCCTCCCTCTTGAAGCTAGTACAAGATATGAATAATCATATGATAGCGTTAGAGAGAAAGGGAATTGTATCCCCTCTCACTCTTGGATCTTCATCCTCTTCTGCACCACACTTTATAAATCCAATTGAAAATATTTTTCAGCGTAAATCTATCTTGCCTCGAAGTTGGTGTAACTTCTACAAGGAACGCCACGAGGAAACCATATGTGAGGTAAATAAGAGTGTCAGAGATAAGCTCTTTGGCAAGAGACCCGAAAATACTATCATTGTCCTTGATTTTGCAGATCCAGAAGATGTCATGGTCATCAATACTAGGAACAAAGCCTATGCTCCCAAGGGAAAATTTGATCCTCCCCACAGTTATTCTAGCCCGAGCTCGTCTTCAACCGTTGTTACTGTTCAGGTTCCTAAGGTTCCCAAGAGTCAAATAATTAACCCCCCTCCCCCCTCTTCCAAATAAAATATCTTGAATTAGTTGGCCAACATCAAGGAAGATGTAACCCTTCTAGACATGATTGTCATCCCTGGACAACAGATGCATCTGAAACAATTCATGGAAGGAAAAGATTTCGTTGAAGCCAATCTTTCTGAAGAGGTGAACGAAGAGGATTCTTCTATAAAAAAAGTAGGTGTACATAACTTTAGATACCCTGTAAAAAATCCCCCTTTTTATATTTCTGTAAAGATTAAGGATAAGATTGCCCATTGTTGCCTCATTGATGGCGGTTCGAGCCCAAGTGTGATGTCGAAGATTATTATGGAAGAGTTAGGCTTGTCTCATACAAATGAAAACTACAGAAGAATGCTCTCCTATAATAGTCTACAACAAACCACCATAGGTGATATTAAGGATGTGACCTTGGTTTTATGCGCACATCCTGAAATAAGGACAACCCTCAGCATTCAGGTAATTGATATGTCTATAAGCAATTACTCAATTATCTTGGGAAGAGATTGGAAAGCCCTAACATGTGGATACTTTTCACTCGACGGGACACATTTATCCATTCCTCGGAATGGTAAGAACATTATAGTCCTTAGAGAGGGAAGAATTTCACCTTACATAGAGAGTGTCCCACAGCCTAATGTAAACTACATCGAAGAGGACCTAGGGGTGCATTCCATCTTTGTTGAGGAGGATAACATTCCCATAGAACAAATCAATTTAGATGATGGCATGTGGCACATGCACTTTGATGGTTCACACTCTAATGAAGGTAATGGGGCTGGTGTTATCTTGGTTTCCCCTATAGGAAAAATTTATAATTTGTCTTTTAGGTTAGAATTTCCTTGTACAAGAAATGTCACTAAATTCGAAGATTTATTATTAGGCATTGAAAACATCCTTAATATTGGTTGTGGTCACCTTTCAGTTTTTGGAGATTCTGAGCTTGTTGTGAATTTGATACATAAGATATGATCTCCTAGCAACAAGTTGATGGAACGATACTCCCAAACTATTTATGCACTTATATCGAACCTTCTATCTTTTAATATCACTCATGTTAAGAGGGAGTTGAATTCAATGGCTGATTGGTTAGTTGTCTTTGCAGCTTCTCCTAATCAACAAATTTTGCCTCACAGGCCTGATTGTTATTTTCAATCTCTATATCGTCCATATATCCCTAACAATGTAGAATATTGGTAGGCCCTCCCTAACAATGAGAGCGTTTGCACTTTCATTCAAGATCAACCTCCTAAGCCCAAGGAAATGACATCCATAGAAGACAACAAGGTTCATAAGGGATTGACTCCTCTTGAGAGTTCATTTTCATCGAGTGATGTAAGAAATAAAGAGAAACAGAGAGAAGAGGATTCAAGAAGGAAGGTGGGTGAAACCATGTCCTGGGATATTGGGGCTCTCTAATCTTCAAGGAACGCTAGCATAAGTACCCAATGTTCTAATAAAGAAGAAATGGAGTTTTCCAAGATACTTGGTGTATTTCAAAAAGTTTTTGCTTGGCCTTATAAGGATCTTTGTGGTTTTGATCTTGGTCTCCTACATAATTCTATTCCCGTCAAGGAAAGCATGAAACTAGTTATGCAAGAACAAAGATATATCAACTATGCATTTAAAGAAAATTTTCAAAGGGAGTTGGAAAAATTCTGAAGGGATGGAATTATTTTTTTAGTCCACCCTGAATGGGTTTCCAATTGGGTACTTTCTTCGAAGACCACTAATCATATTAGTACCTACATTCATTTTCTCACTCTCAGTCAGGCTATTATGAGAAATCCTTTTCCTCCCCTCAATATGGAAGTAATTTTGCAGCAGGTTGTCGAGTCACAGTTGAGGCCGTTACTTGATAGTTTTTTGGGTTGCAGGAAAATTAGGGTAAAAGAGGCAGATGCTTACAAAACCAATCGTATCTCATATTGGGGTACCATGACTTATAAATTCCTGTTTTTTGGCTTACCTGATAGACATATTGCTTTTAAAATACCTATACACACAACTTTCGATGAATTGGTCAGTATCCATCTCTATATTGATGATCTAATTGTGTACGTCAAAGGGATGATAATTACATCAGGGTTCCAATTGTTGTTTCTGGGTCCTTTCAAAATTGATTTTGTCTTGGATGCTAACTCTCTCATTTTAAAGGATTTACAGAAGGAATTGTTTTCCTACAACAATAACAATTCTCACATGAAATATTGTGAGGGACCAATGTGATAAGTTCTAATGCTATTTGGATTTTCTGTATATTAGTAGCCTAGCTCCGCTTTCATTTTTTAGCTTCTCTTTTCTGCTTTACGATAGTTTGACTTTTGTTTCTGTGTTAGAACTTTTCTTGTTGCTTTTTTGTTTCTGTCTTTTATTTGTTGTTGTTTTAATTTATGCAATTTGACTTCTGTCGTGATTTTGTTTCCTTTCATCTTTTAGTTAATTTGGTCAGAATAGGATGTTGGATCAATTCGGCCACAGTGACACTCCTACAAATCATTGTTAGTCAATAAAATTCAAGCTTACACAATCGTTACAATCTTTCCTCTAAAGTACCCTTGAAATTGTTATACATCTCCACTGTTGTCTTAGAAAGAATGGGTTATCTCCCACTTCTTCTTTCCATTTCTTCATCCATTGATATTTTTTAAGAGAAAGTCCAAAAAAAAATTCTCCTTGAAGTTAAGAGAATATTCTGGTTGAATGATTACGCATATAGTGGTAAAAACCTCATACTTAATACTTTCCATGAGTTATTCACAAATTACCAGTCATTTTTTCCATTAAATCCGTTCACTTCCCCCTGTTGCATAATCTTCTTGGTTATATATTCTTGACCTACTGTTCTTGGTCTATGAAACCATGAGTTATGAGTTCTAAATATATTGAAAACAAATTTCCCTGTGGAGTCTCCAGATTGTTGGCGATTAAAATCGCAACGAAGTTTTGCCCACAAAGTGTTGCTAAAGCCTATTATTATAAAAGCTAAATAATACTAGTAGGTGGGACCCCCTTGTAGATTGGAGATCAAATCTGGTTCTTATTTGATGTTGTGCTACTGTTCAACATTGCTTTCATGGTGATAACATATTGGTTTATTGGCAATAGATAAGGCATGGTTTTTTTTTTTTTTAGCTGCTCTAGGCTCAAGTTTTATTTTAAAAAAACCTATGTTATCCTTTGTTATCACTGCTATCTGTTATGGGATCTATTACTAGGATACCTACACAACAAACATGTTAGTAACAACACATACAAGCAATTGGAAAGAAATGATAGCAATGCAACAAAATACAAAGGAATTAAACTATGCAAACATACTACTATACATGCATTGGAATTTAAATGGTCGTTGTTAAGCCTAGAAATAAGCTAATGGTTGTGCGATTTGTTGAGTTATATGGAACATGGTTGATTTGTGTTATGGCATAAGTTAGATATGATGTGGGTGGCGTGTTCGAAAAATGACAGATGTTAATTCCAATTCATGGTTTAATGAATGGTTAATGAATTAATGGATGGCGTGTGCTAATGAGTTAATGGACTGGGGATGGAGGTGACGTGCATTTAATGCACATCACCCTTACTCCTTCCACCATCCACCACCCTAGTCAGGCTATTGTTCAAACTGTTTTGTTGTGGTTAGGCTCTGAATTTCAAGCAGAGAGGAACCGTTCGGCCAACTCGCATTTTAAGGTGATTTGATTACAGGTATGTCTTTTTTTGGGCCATCCATGAGTCTACTATGTTTATGAAATGGATATTGGCTCGAATGTATGGGTTGTGTTTTTCCTTAAGTATGGAAACTATGTGAAATTGTGAGTTTCTTTGGATTGAATCATGGATGGCTTTCTCTACAATAATGTTTGAAGTCACAGTGTTGTTGGTTGTTCTGAGCGTTAGCAGCTGTAAAGGCTCTTTGTCATCCTTGTTGGTTTTAGTTGAAGGGTTTTGTTGGTCTTGAATGGTTGGTTGTCTTCATGCTTTTTGTGCCACCATACTGAGTCTTTCAATTTTATGGGGTTTAATGGTTGGAAGCGCTTTGTGTCACTGTGCATTGTTCACTTGGGCATTGGGTTTTTTTCGCTACTAATGGTCGCACAGTGGGTTATATTGCTTATTATCGACCTTTTTTCCACCTCAACGTTGTAGTTGGTTGACTGGAGAGCCACGAGGGTTATACCCTACATGTGATAAGTATCGTTATAGGGCCTAAATGGAGCCTTGATCCTTTGTTCATAACCTCTCCTATAACAGGATTCGTCACCCTGTCCACGAAGTAAATTGTGGTGTTCTCTGTGTATACACCGTTGGTCTCGAAGGTTTTCACCATTGAGAAGAGTCGACTCTAGTTTCCCTGTGTTGGCCACAGAGAAAAACCTTAAATCCTCAAGTCTGATGGTTTATAGAGAAGGTCGGTGTGGCCTGTTGAGTTTACTATTGGTTATTTTAGATTGGTATGCATTGTCGACAGAGTTGATTACAGGCTCATCCAATTGATTATGTGAAAATGGTGTTGGTTTTAGTATCTAGTCATTGCATGTGTTATTATAATGGATAAGCTCTGCATGGTTAATTGGAAAAATCAAATACATAGTCTCCCTCCTTGTGTTTAAATGAATTGGTAACCCAACATTGTTTTTAATTAAGTAAGTCACAACATCGCTTCATGTCGATGCATGGGTGTGTGTGGAATTCCTACAACATGTTAGGTCGGGGTGTTGATTATTATGACAGTCCAAGTAATAGGCTCAACATTGAAATTGGTTGATTGACTATTGAGATTGATACACAGTTATTCTCTTTTGCATTGAAGTTATCAGGATGTTAACTCAACATTAGTTACAATTGTTTAACGATGTTTCGCGCGTGATGCATTTTTATGTGTGGTGTTCCTACACCATGAGTAAATGATCACTTTAACTATGTGTTTTTATGGTCAAATGGTTATGGTAACCGGGACGACTATGGAAATTCCATACACTATATGTGTTATGGTTATTTCACTGCGTCATCAAGGATGGGCACAAGTTTTACACAGTATGGTTTGGTTGCAATTTGATTAATTTGAACAATATTGTTGTTGGCTCTTTGTATTGGATTGATAGCTCGACACGATAGGTTGAGTTAATGATACTGTGACTGTGTGAATAAAATTTTCAAATGGGAATGTTGCATCGTGGTAATTATGGAATGGTTATCCACTGGATATGTTATCAATATTATTTGATTGCTCCATTAGAGAAGGTCACGGTTTTTAAAGATGGCTTTGTTTCATTTTGATCGACTAGTGTTATGAGATTGGGCATGATGTTTCTACCTCGTTGTGTTGGATGGATAGCCAAACATTTTGAATTTTAGAGTAAATGGAAATTGAACCTGTACAGTGTCAGAAATACACTTGCGTTTTGTCGAATGGTTGTGCATTTCACAGCATAGTGTGAGTTGAAATGGTAATTTTTTATCTATATCTTTAAATGACAAGTCAGGATCTTTCAAGTGAAATATGGATCATCGTGTTGACTATGTATGTTGAATGAATGTCATGCATTTTAAACAATGACATACACGAGTGTTGCGACAGTATAACCACATTGCAATTTAATTATTGAAGGAATTGAAATCGAGCATGATTTTTATGTCTGCATTTGATGAGAAAAGTGAAAGTAATTGATTGTGTATTCATTTGGGAATTGATTATGGATAAATGAGAAAAAAACAAAGCTCCCCTACAGATTGTTATATGCATATTTTTTTGTTTGTTGACATCGTGTTAAATATTTTGAACAGTGAACTAGTTAATGCACAGAGTTGTGTGAACTATACACAGTGGTTGTTAATTGGGTCACAATGGTCATTTGGTTGGTGTATTTCCTTTTACAGAATGGTTATTTGGATTACTTAATTAATTTTATGAACAATAATCGTTCTCTTTCCCCACCATTATTTCTCTTTTCGCTAATTACAACCCTGTTGCCTTCCCACATTCATTTTTCACTCCCTGTTCTAAGATTGGTTACAGTCAAGAAGAATTCTTTATTGAAGAAGTTGGAAGTAGCAGTTTCTTGGTTGGATTACAATGATGTTTTCTTTGGTTGGATTACAATTGATTGTCGTTGTCTTTGAGAAGTAACCGTGTTTTTTTACCCTCTCATCATATCATGCTTCTCTCAATACAAACCCCTCACATATCCCAGGACCCTTTATTCACCCCCCTACTCATGGATAAACAGTTAAACAATTTGTATGGATTGGATTGCATGAGTCTGATACATTGCAGAGCCAACTCTATTTCATATTTTAAAGAGTTGTAATGTATGGTTATTTAAAAGACTATTTTCTAATCAATCATGCATGCAGGAATGAGTTTCTTTTGGCCGAGGAAGACATGGTTGAGGCAACCAAGGGAGAGGTAATTGGAACAGAGGCCCAAGAAGGCCAAGGTTCTCCATACATTTTGATGCTGACTCACAAGAACTGGGTTTGTTTTTCCAAGAAGAATTTTTCAATGGGATTGGGCAAGGAGTGGTCCAACCTAGGCCTGAAAGGCCTCCTTTCCAAGTTCCACAAGCCCCTAGTATCCATGTCCCTCCTCATGTCTCATTGCAACCCAAGGTTCCCGAAAATGACGGATGACAATAGATTGTCCACCCGACAGTCTCCCAACATCGTGGCTGGCCCAATTTATCCCTACCTTCTCCTCTGCCTATTAATCCCATTGTCCAAGAGGCCCCTTCCCACTCACCAGTGCAGTCCTCTCATGCTAGCAAAAGGTTGAAAACCGAGGTCCACCATGCCCTTGACAAAGGAAAAGCCATTGTTGCCCCTTCCTCACCCTCCAATGGTTCTGACAAATCTGTGTCTTCCCGAATGCATTTGAGTGACGATTGTTCCCACATGATCAACGAGATTAGGCCTAAAGGCTCAGCGCAACCAAAGGAAAATTCAGGAAAATCGAAAGGTGACAACATCAATCAAGGAAAGATTGCATCTCAGAGTGAGAAATATTGCTTTTAATTTTTATTTTATCTATTGTTGATGACAGTTGACTTCAAAAGTTTTGGACAACATGTTTTATTTTTGGATATATATATTTTTTGGAAATAATTTCAACTATCATGAGATAAATGGTCAAATGTTAAATGAGAGTCACAAGGAGGTGTGTTTTTCTTAAATAACTAATATGTTATGATTGTTAAGAACTAAAGGGAGTCACAAGGGGTCCCACCTACTAGTTATTATTTATTTATAACCCTTATTATGATTATTACTTTCCCCCTAACTAAAAGTTGGTTAAGTCTTTAATTAACTTAACTAATGAGTTGGTTCAACTACTTCAACCAACTCTAATTTGTTTAAAGGAAAAGGAAAGGGAGGAACAAGAAAAAGAGATAGAAGGAGAAGCATACTAAGGTTTTTTCTTTGAGTTTATGATGAGATAATTTAGTTTTCATTCATTCTTTAATTTATCACAAGCCTAATTCTTTTTATGATAGCAGGGACTTATTGTACACACAAATATTTGGGGTTGAATTACATCATTCAGACACTTGTTTTTCAGAGGTGTTGATCTATCTTTGATAGTTTGTGTAGACTTGTCTGTTTATGGATTAGTTTTCATGACTAACAAAGGCTATTGTGCAGAGTCGAGTGGGCAACAATCTGTGGCAAGCTGATCCAGCTTTTAGAGTTCAGTCTTTTGGATTTTCTGTCAGAGGTCCTTTCGTATGTTCCACCGGGGATGTCTAAGTTTGACTTTGGTCCTAAATTTCTGCATTAAATTTTGTAAAAGAATGACTCTTTGGTAAATTGGAATGAAATAAAGGATTTCTTTATGTCTCATTTGTCTTGATTATCATCTTGGTGTCCTTACTTTTGTCTTCACATTTATTTCAGCAAAAGTAAAGACACCAAGATGATAATCAAAGACTAGCCTAAGCACTTGTAATTAATACTTGTGAGTTAGGATGTTAATTTTGTTGGATATAAACATAAGGTGATATTCTCGTCTATTTTTCTCTAGCCAATCATAATCTGAAAATGCTTGAGTAAGATCATTTCATATCTTTTCCTCAACAATGTCGTCTTCAATCCCATCTTCTTAACAATTTACTTAGATATTAGATTTACTTGAGATCCACTGTCAAATAAAGTATCTACCTCTGTATGCTTGACTACAACTCTGAGATGAAAAATATGTTTCCTTTTCTTCTAATCAATATCACTTTTTGTCTTGGTAGATTGAACTGAAAAATTTGAACTGATAGCTGATATATTTTTTCTTCATATGGCCATGATCTTGGATTCATCTCTAGAATCTAACCATAGATCCTAATGAGATGATTCAACAATCTTCATATTCCCTTTATCCTTGGATTTATTTGGTCGTAATTTTGGATGGAGCTTCCAACACTGTGATTCCTCATGTCCCTTTTTCTTACAGTGGGAACATGTAGGTCTTCCCTCAATTGGATTCAGTGTGGCTATGATCTTACTCTTCCATTTACCTTTCGGTTTCTTCTCATACTTGAATGGCTTCTTATCTTCACTCGCACGCTTACCCTTACTATCCTCTAGATGTGTAGCTTGTAATGACACCTTATCAATGTTAGTAGGGATAAACATTAGAATAGTGTGATGAAGATATGAGTGCATGCCCCAATGTACTCTAGAAGAGTTTCATGAGTATAAAATGGAATTCCTCGGGATAATGCCTTCTTTTTGAATTCCTATGTATATGCCTGAATATTTTGTCCTTTACCCTATCTCAAATGATGTCACTCAATCATTGTCGTCTGTGTTTGTGTCAGTGGACAAAAAATTTTTCTGATAGCCTTAGTAAAATTATCCCAAGAAGAGATTACTTTACCATTTTGAACTAGATCAACTTGCATCTTACTCTCCTACCAGATTAAGGCAGTGCCACTTAGTCGAAGAGAAACTAACTATATCTTTGCAGTCTCGTCCATAATTCTTTCAACCCTACAATATACCACTATCTGCTTGATCCAATTGTCCAATTTCTTAGCATTCAATTCTCAATCATATGTTGGCAACTCAAACTTAACATCCAATTATAATAAAGGAATATTATGGTCATGTTGGCAGACAAACTACCATCTTGTTTTAATGTTCCTATTTGAAACATTATATTATCTTGTGGTCACGACGGGCAAGTGCAATCGTCACACTGTTTGTTTTCTTAGTTTAAAGTTTGCATTTTATATCACTTGTTGTTTCTTTTATTGATTTCTCGTGCGTATTTTTGTGTGAATTGATGACTGATACTCTTCTTTAAATTCATGACTGCAAAGAATTTATTTAACCTTCTTTTGTCCAAAACTACTAGAAGAAACTTTGTTGGTGGTTTTTCTAGGAATAATTTACAAGGCTATTGTTTCTTCTAGTAAAATGAACATGAAAAATGATCTAGGAATGATTATTGGATTAAAACCTAAGATCGATAGTGGTTGGATTTGTATATAAGGATGGATGAAATAGGCTATATGATATTAATGTCCTAAACATCAACCCATGACTAAGCCTATGCTAAAAGTATTACAAACTTAAGTTTTAAAATCTAAGTGGTTAGGCGAACTTCTTGTCACTATTTCCAAACCCTATGCTACAACAAATTTGTTTATGATGGTCTTTTCTTATTAATGAAATTTATGAATTTTCTGTAAGTCATAATCGCATCAGGAGAGAGAGTTCTCAGTTTTTTGACCAGGGTTCCATGGCAAGCATCAATAGTTACATGGGTTTTTCTATGTCAAGCATGTCTGTCCTTGGCTTAGTAAACAAAAAAATCAACATTCCAAGTGTGGAATGATATCAGGGTACTCTCAGTTGTTGCACATTTCTCTTAATGTCAGGTATGTCTCTTTGAGACTTATCCTCTTACCCTACTTAGTCTTCATTTTAGTGGCTCTCACGAACTTGAACTCACTGTATTTTGGTTCATTCCCATTATGGCTCTTGTAGTTAAGGTGAAAGTAGAGCTAAACATACCTGGAGAATTTATTCACCCAATAACATAACAAAGTTCAAACTCGTGCTAGAATTGAGAGATGATTTTGCGAGATGGATTATGAGAAAACGATGAATCTTTTGACGAAACCGTCAGAAACCCATTTCCTAAATGGGCTCATTTAATGTCTGTGCAGGAAGTTTCTTCATAAACGAAGTCATTTCAGAGATACATCCTATTTTTTGAAGAATAGTTTCTCAGAAATCCTATTTCGGTTGAGGTAAGGGTTCCTTTCACTTTTCTCAGAGATTCAAACCAGTTCTCTGGTGTCTAGGTTTATAGAAAAAATAAATCCTCCCTCTCCTCATACCAATCAATTAATTCATGCCTATGTTACTTTGTTTCACCTGAAGCGAGGCCAAGGGAAAATTGATGCAATCCTTTGCAATCCTGTGAGGGTTTCTCTGGTATGCATGCCTATTTAAAAGATAAAGAAAGTCTTTTAGAAAAGCAAAAACAACATCCAATTCCAAGATTAGGACCCACTCATTGTCATGATTGTCTGGCTTGGGTGCATAAATACTACTATGATGTCCTTATCTACAAATGCGGTTAAACCAGGTCATAAGGAAAAACAGAGAGTTAGAAGAAGAAAATAATAAATTAAAACTAGAAGCCCAAAAGCCCAGAGATCGAACAATTAAAAGGACAAAGAAATATGGAGATGTGAATATTAAACATTCAACTAATGTCAATCTCATTACAGGATCACAAGTACACAATCCATCACTTTCAAATTCTTAATTTTGGGTAACTAAATGCCATTTTCTGTTGTGATTGAATAAGTTTTAAAATAACACGATTTCTTTGTGATAGACTAGCTACGGAATCAAAGATCCTATGGCCAGTCTTAAATTAGTGAATTAGATTTTAATATTATTTTTATTTTGACTTTTCTAAGTCTTTTACAACACTTGGTTGGTTGACATGCACGTTGATCAAGATATTAGAGATCTGGGATGTTATTTATTTTGAAAAATGTTAGATCCTTTCTCACACAGTTGTTGATCATATATGATCATTTGTAACAAACTTATTGAGTTGTTATAATTTTTGTTATTTTTAATCTAGTTTAGATTGGAGGTTAGGATCTCCTTATTTTGGACAAATTGATCTCTATCCCATGGATAGGAGAATCAATCAGAAGTCCCTTTAAATATTCATTTTTTTATTTTGAAACGACAATTTGGAACCTGGGAGAACAAACTAAGATTTTTTTGAATGAAAAATATGAAAAGGTAGTCTGCTTGATGGCTTTCGTCTGGATAGTAAATTGTTTAATCTGATTATCTAGTAGTCGTATTACCTTTCATATTTTTTGGAGCTTAAAACATATATTTATTGAATTAGATTTTGTCTGTTCATATATATATATA
>ML800261.1:285593-313324 GCA_009831015.1 Picea engelmannii | reverse complement strand
AATAATCCTTTTCTCAATGCTATAATTCCAATTGAGCTTGTGGTGAATATCAATTCCAAGATATTTTTATGAAGTCACTTCCTCCAAGTTGTTGTTGTCATATACAAAGGTATCATAAGGGATCTTATTGGATTTAATAATCAAGACCTTAGTCTTATCTGTATTAACAGTCATACCCATATTGGAGCAAAAATCCTTAAGGGTTCTTAGTTGGTTTTCAAGATCATGGGGACTCCTTTCCATAAGAACGATATCATCGGCATAAAGAAGAAGATTGATGACTATACCAGTGAGAGTAGGGCCGACACAACCTGCTTTTTCCAAGCATTCTTCTAACTTATCAATGTATATGCCAAAATATGAGGAAACAAAGGGGAAGAATTGTCGAAAGTGGTAAGCATGAGTGGGAATGGTATGATGACCCTTCAAGGAGACCCCCAGTAGAAACCATTTTCCTGAGGGTGACCAACTTACTAGGATACCATGTCAACCACCAAGATGAAATAAGACAAAATGTATAATTTCCAAGAAAACGTTCCATAATCAAGAAAGGACCCTTTGCAACATGCTCAAATGCTTCAATTATTAAAGTGACACTTACCATGAAACTAGACTTGTTACCTCATGAAGAAATACATGATGTCCTTTATGGGCCAAGTTGGTGTAATGAACACTGATGTGTTGCTGACAATGAATGGTGATGTGTGGTGGAGAGGAGGAACTATGTCTTCTCGATGTGGGCTCAGTTGGTCATCTCTCCCTCTCTCTCGATACTCCATGTATTATATGTGTGGGCCTTGACACATATTCTCTTTAGTTACCCCTAGGCTGGGGGGTAACAATGAGGTTGATATGTCACTTTCACAATTTCTCCTCAAATGAGTCCACCCTGAAAACAATCCTCTGAAGGATTGAGAAGTCCATATCTTACGTGATCAATTGCTTGTATCCTTTAGGCTCACATGTACTCAATAAATAACGACCAACCTTTCTCCCCAAAAATACTATAGAGGACTGTCATCCTCTTCCATGTGTCGCCTTCCACCTGGAAATATCTTATTTCCTACCATTGTTGACATGGCATGCTGATAGGATTTGTTGAGCCAGGAAGATGATGTGGAATTATTTTCTACACCCAATACTGACGAGACAACATGCCTTTCGAATGGATCGAATGGTTGAAAATCATGCCAGTCAATGACCCAGATCCAAATGGGCTTCTAAATTTCATGATCTTTAGTCAGATCAAAATCTCTCCTTCAGACTGCAAAAATTTCTTGCAAAACTCTCTGAACGAATCCTTTGAACATTTCTTCCTCGATAGATCTAATGGCTAAGATATAAATAGTAAAACGACCTGCATTCACTTCAGGATCGAAGATACACAATGATTAGTTGATAGGACTAACCTTGTGAGAAACGCCAAAATCACCATTTGGGTTCTTGAACGGATCCTTCCGAACAAGTCCACCTGAAGGATTAGATTACCAAGATTAGATCAATCCAACAAATCACGATTAGTTTGGAGTTCAAAAAGAATGAAGGTTATTTGGTTGAACTAACCATTTTAGAATCACAAAATCACTAATTTTCTTTCCGAACAGATCCTCCAGAAGACTCCTTCCCAAAGGATCTGACAAATGAGATTGATAACGATCAACGAGGCTTGATCCCTTTCAGTATTTAGGGGTCTTAACTTTAGAGACTCCTCTTTTCATCCAAATTAACGATAGGATGACACTCATCCCTTCCTCTGCTTCACGAGTTGAGGTTCCACAACAAGGTTACGCAAATGGTTAAGGAATGAAATAAATTAACAGTTTATATTGTTATCCCCTAGCCCAGGGATAACTAACGAGATTATGTCTCAGGGCCCACAAGTCCTAGACATGGAGTACCGAGATCGAGATCGACTTGAGCATGGCCCTGGAGGGCCCATTCTTTTCTTCTTCAGCGCCTTCACTTTGTCAGCAGCAGCAGCATCCATCACATTGTCCTGGTCTTGCAGCAGAAATGGGTCTTGCTCCATGAGGTAATGAGTCTAGGTATCATGGTATGTGTCACTTTGATTCTCAAAACTTTTGAATATGTGCATTTAATTATTTTTTATTCTAACGTGTGCTTGGACCTTATGCCTTTCCACTTGACCACACCTGGGGGGAATGACAAGATGCCTTAGTAAGATGGTTCTCATAGGGTTTGAGTTTTCACTTGGGGGATTCACAAAAGTTCATCGTCATTCCCACCATGCTTACCACTTTCCATCTTTTTCCTGTTCATCCATCCCATTACACTGGTTCGGGCATTGGTTTGGCCAAATATCTAAGGGTTGTACCTTACCTTGTAAGAAGAAGGGGCTAAAGGCCCAGAGGGTAAAAGTAGTTGGAAAATGATAAAATCCAAAAGAAGGAAACCTTGAGATGCTTCACCCAAGGATCCCCGAGAAAGAAATAAAAATATTCTCAACAAGAAACAGAGGGACCCATAAAAAATAAATAAATCAAGACCTAGTTGGAGGATAGGGGGTCTCATCATGAGCCAACATATTAGGCCCATGGGAATGTAGCGGTATGCCACTACCAACATTTGGTCACCATGCTAGGGTAGTGGCTCTTGGTGGCATAACCAAGAGAAAGGGGTTCTCATCACGAGCCAACCTTCTCATTTCCGTGAAATGCTTGTCAACAACATTGTTACCACTGGTCACCACGCTAGGGCAATGTCCCCTAATTATCCTCTTGAAAGAAAAATCAACAAGAATAAAAGATAAAAGGAATAAATGGGCTTGGAAACATTTGCATCCATGACAAGGTGAAACTCACCCTCTTCAGAGGCACCCACAGGTAAGACATACATTTCCCTGCTATCACTACACCATTGCCCAGACATCCCCTACCACATCATCCACTTAGATGGCCTGGATTTGACTTCACCCAGGAACGTCCCACATCCAATGAGAATTATCCCAATAGGACGTTTTAGCGTCCCCTCCAAACTTGGCTTGTATAATAGCATAATTTCTTTGAGCACTTGTCCGGGTAAAGGGGGTTTTATGCACATGTTTAAATAACTTGATGATTAGATGTGATTGACATTGCTATGATCCATGTGACTTATGAGCCCATGGAGGGTGTATTTGTTGATGTTGCAGGGCCACACCCGATGGACATGTACATATGGGGATATGATTAGTTCATAACTCCATAGGGCTAAGAGCCCACCAGAGGGATGTTGAGACCCCCAACCAGGGGCAGAAACAGATCAGAGGATTTCACAGAGAGAAAGGAGAACGTTTCATCAGGGGAAGCCTGGAAGGCCTGGACCCAAGGGGGTTGTTCCCTTTTCACCATGATGTAGGCCTTGGAAGGCCCATGACGTCACCTAGGTCACCCATGATGTCACCCAATGTTTTGGATTTTTTGGAGGCAATTGTGTGCCAAGTGGCACGTGTGGCAGGATCCTAAGGCCCAAGGAGGCCTAATGTTTTTCTCCAGGAGGCCAACGTTTCCCAAAAATGGCCTAATGTCACCCTAAAATGGAATGCAATCACCTTTACAACTTGTTTTAGGGTTTAATTATGATATTTAATCTAAAAAACTGGATATTATGTGTAACAGACCATGTCGGTCTTTTTGACCTAATTCTAGTCATTATAACTGTATAAATAAGGGGATAATCACTCTTATTTTTCATCATCTTTCACTCACACTTGTGAGGACTTAAATTTACGCCCTCATTAGGGTTTCTTGTCTGAAATTTTAGGCACAGTTGTTGAGGAAGGCTAAATCTTGGAGTATTTTGACAAGTTTCTTGGTGGAAGTGTTCAACTAGGGTTTTTCTTGATTATTCTTGATGAATGTAAGTGATATTTCTACAATTCTTCTTAATTGAATGGTTATAGTTTATTTCTCTTGAATTTACTTTAAAGATTATGAAATTGCTTGACTAGACCCTAGGAAGACTAGCACATGTTATTGTCCTAGCTTCAAAATCCTTCACCTACTAGATCTTGTCAGAAGGCCATTTTTCTTGAAGCATGTGCTAAGGCCTTGCCATTGCAATACCTTAAGTATCCATTGCTTCATCTTAGCCAATTTTTGCTTCATCTTTTAGTTAAGGAGGGAGGAAATTCTACTAAGGCCTAGGGTTACCTACACCTTAGTAGCTAGTTTTCCCTAGGGTTTGATAATTGGAGCCTTGGGTTACCAACACTCCAATATATCAATCTCTCTTGTCCTTGACTATCCTACTATCATTTTCTTCAACATTTTTTGCCATATTCATTGACTCCATTTTCCCTAAAGCACTAGTCTAAGTCCTCCTTTGAGTAATTGATCAAAACAACCATCAAAACCTATTCTTTGAGCAACCTACTAACACTTTCTAACCCTAGAATAGCCTAACCTACTGACTATATTGTCATTGTTACTAAATTAAGCTACAACCATTAAATGCAACATTAAAATATTATAAAAGAAATTAAAAAGGTTGTTTTATACATTGTCTTGTTTGCTTCTAACAAATACTAGTGTTATGATTTCAATGGTTAATGATTCTTAGTCATTTTGAAGCTATTTCAAGACAATTAATGTGAAGTATTGCTAAGATTGTTGTTATAATTTTTCTGTTTACTTCATCATATTCAACAAAAAAAAATTATCAAGAAATTCTATGGTTTTATGAAGTGTTAACCAACAGGTGCACTTGCAAATATATATAGTTTGTTGTTGCTTTGTTCCAGGAACATACACTTTGATACATTATCATTTCATTGGTTATAAAACCAGGACTTTCTGATCGGTGGTGACTTGTGAGAGGGGATCCTTATCTATCCATTTTGACCTTGCCTTCTCAAACCCCGAGGTCACCGGGGATGTCTCCCCTCGGCCTATCACCCTAAATAGAAAGAGACATCCTATTGAGGTGACAGTGATAGGATTAGTCTCAGGTTACACCAATTTTATCTGCTTTAACCATTCCTTCTATCAAAGTACAAATTGTGCGATAACATATACCTATGTTTTGAGAATTTATCTGACCTCTTTGGACTGGAACTTCAATCTGAATCCAACCACTACCAGATCTTAAGCTATGTCACTTTTAGGGAAGACCAAAAATTCCCAAGTGAGTAGGTTCTTCACCCATTCCACGCCACATTTGGAGATTCTACCATGGTCTTTACAATCTATCTGCATATGCAATCAAAGACGATAACAATCATGAAAATAAACTAATTTATACATGGAATTTGTAGCACATTTATTTAGTTCATTTTCTCATAGTTCTCTTATATATTCATACAACTTCACAAGTGTTGGAGTTACTTCAACACACACCTAGGATTTTTTTTTCCTAAGGTTTTTTATTTTTTTATTAGTCATAATTAGTCATTATCCAGTCTCCTATATTTTAGGATAGAATATTCCACCTGGAGAATATTCTCTTTCAGTTCACACTTCAGTTTGACTACTTGAGTTGAGTTTAGATATTGCATTGGGATCATCACCATGCAACATTGGGATCATCACCATGCTAATTCGACCTTTCCTTGGCATCATCACCAAAGTGGCGCATTAGCTTTGATTCCTTGAGTTAACTCCTCACTACTTTCTGTTTAGTCAGTTAACTGAAGACTAGTTGACTAGTTAACTCAACTAGGTGGCAGTTCACTCCCGTAACTGTCTGAGAGACTAGAATAGGTGGCAGTTCACTCCCGTAAATATTGGTGTGTGTCTAGATCACTCTAGACCACCACTATGGCGACTTGGTTCACCTCAATTCGTGCTCATTGAGATATACAGAGTATATCATGTGTAAATTATTCATTATTCAAAATGGTTAATGAGAATTCTTTCCATTATTTCTCTCCTTCTTCTTCTTTTTCCAATTCTATCTGCAAATGTGTGTATCATTGTTTAGCTAGATCTATTTGTGCAGGTCAACACATTTACATGGTATTAGAGCCAACGGATTGCTAA
Source organism: Picea engelmannii (assembly GCA_009831015.1). Taxonomy (NCBI): domain Eukaryota; kingdom Viridiplantae; phylum Streptophyta; class Pinopsida; order Pinales; family Pinaceae; genus Picea; species Picea engelmannii. The sequence continues at coordinate 307,346 of ML800261.1, read as the reverse complement.
GCAAAACTACACCAAAAACATTTGCAGGTACAAAAGATCGAAGATAGCGAAAAGATGGAATTCCAAAAAGAATTCATTCTTACACCTTACAACTATTTTGCATGGAAGGAGAAAATAACCATACATCTCCGATCCATAGGGTTGTACAGGTTAACCATGAATACATATACAGAGCCGACATCAGCCATAGAAAAATCCAAGTACTTAAATCGCATGGATGAGGCACTCGGAACAAGTTGCAGTCTTATTTCTCTCGATCTCCTTTTTCATATATCTTCCTGTAAGACTCCCAATGAAGCCTGGACCATCTTGGAAGGGCTCTTTGGAAAACAGGATGAGATGAGGGGACACATGCTGGAGGTGGAGCTGCTCACATTGAATCCAAAAAACTTCGAGAATATCCAAGATTTCTTTACAAAATTCAAGGATTTACTGTCGCAACTCAAAACTTGCGGGGTTGATAAATCGAAGGTGGAGAAACAAATGGTTCTCACCATTCTCTCCAAGCTTGGTCCTAAAATATTTGTATTCATATCCACATTCCATACTGTTAGATTCGCCTCTGGAGCCACCTGGAATATGCCTTCTCTTGAGGACTTTATCGAATCCCTGACACAAGAGAAAACCAAGCTCATCAACATGGGTGCAATCCAAGGCCCAAGGGTGCATGCACTCACTGTGCCTGATGGCATCCACAAATATCAGAAATCTAAAGATAAAGATAAGTGGAAATCTCATGCACATACAAAGAAGGAAGGGTACACAAAACCCCTCATCGATGCCTCCGGATCCAAAGGAGAAAAGGGAAGAAAAGGAGAGAAATGCGCGTATTGTCACAAAGGATTCCATTCGAAATCCGCATGCATGCAAAAACAAATAGATCAGATGTCTCAGATACTTCAGCAAAACAACCTTGGAAATCGCATCCTCGAGGGTGAAAAGAAGAAGAAGCCAGAAGATCTGAATTCCAAGAAAGGCAATTCTAGCCATGCCTTGATTGCAATCAACTCCTCTCCCGATGCTTGGATCATAGATTCAGGAGAATCACATCACATGGTTGCCTCAGAAGTAGTCTATTCTTCTTTGGATGCATCCAAAGGTCCTCCTATTCTGATGGGGGACAACTCTTCTGTCAAAGTCACCGGCAAAGGAAGGATTGAACTCACCAACGGAAGCTTCGAGAATGTGTTGCATGTTCCCAAGATTTTTGTCAACCTTCTCTCTATGTATCAAATGACAAATTCCGACACCGGAAAGAAAGTCGTATTCACACCAAATGTCGTGGACATCTACGACATACAAACCAACTCCAAGGTTTCTATCAGTGAGCTTAGCAAGAACAGATTAGTTGATGGTCTACCAGACATCCATTTCTCCAAGGGAGTATGTGAGGGATGTGTTCTCGAAAAACACCCTCAAGAGAAATTCGACAAAGGAAAGTCTAAGCGAGCTTCTGCGCCTTTAGATCTGATCCACAGTGACCTCATGGGTCCTTTTCCACATCCATCAATCAACAAAGTGATGTTTTTTCTCATTTTTGTTGATGATTTCTCACGTTTTACTTGGATCTACTTTCTCAGGCAAAAATCCAAGGTTTTTCAACACCTCAAAGATTTCAAAGCTTTGGTTGAGACACTTTCCGGAAAGAAGATCAAAGTCCTCCAAACTGATAACAGGGGAGAGTATGTGAATCATGAGATTCATAATCTTTTCCATGAGGCAGGGATTCAGTTGCAACAGACAGTGCCCTACACTCCGCAGCAAAACGGAGTTGTTGTGCGGAAAAACAGATCTCTAAAGGAGATGGCATCTTGCATGTTGCATGCAAAGTCACTACCACAGAGACTATGGGCCGAAGCACTTAACTGTGCAACATACATCCAAAACAAATCTCCTCATAGATCTGTCAAGGATAAGACCCCCTACGAGGCTTGGAGCGGCCTCAAACCGGAAGTGGCCCACTTTCGCATTTTTGGTTCACGTGTATGGGCCCGGATTCCCACTGAAAAGAGGGAGGCACTTGATCCACGGAGAACTAAGTGCATTTTTGTTGGATACCCTGACGGTGTGAAGGGATATCGGATTATTGATATTTCCTCAGACTGACTAATCATTGAGCGTAGTGTCCAATTCGAGGAAAATGTCTCGCATGTACCTCAGCAGTCGCATGCAGACACCTTCACTCTTCCACCTATCCGAGATTATGAGCACGCACATGATGACTCTTCTTCAGACGAGATTTCTGATTCAGAGGAATCAAATGATTCAAATTCAGAGTCAGTACAGTCAGATGCAGAGTCAGAGCATCCAGATGCAGTTGCAGAGCCAGAGCAGAGGCCCAAGTGGGCATAGACTACTCTTCAGGATGCAGAGGATCTCATTGGTGATCCAACCGATACTAGGAGGAATTGATCTGATTTCGAGGAGCCTCCTATTGCACTCACTGCCACTGAACCATTGCCTTCCAGGCATCTTTTCTTGGTTCAGTCTTCAGATCCACAGTCTTATGGCGAGGCTGCTGGAAATCCCTTTTGGGAATCCGCCATGCAGGAGGAGTACAACTCCCTCCTCGAGAACCAGACTTGGGATCTGGTTCCCCTTCCTTCTGGGAGGAAACTTGTTAGATGCAGATGGGTCTACAGGACCAAGAGCGCAACAAATGGACAGATCAACAGATACAAAGCCAGGCTTGTCGCCAAAGGCTTTCAACAGGTTCATGGTATTGAATATGATGGGACCTTCGCTCCAGTAGCGAATATGGATTCCATTCGATTGGCCCTTGACATTGCGGCAGCCAAGGGATGGGAAATCCATCAGATGGACATGAAGAATGCATTTCTTCACGGTGATCTCTCCGAGGAGACCTACATGGAGCAACCCCAAGGATTTATGTAGGACTCATCTTTGGTCTTTCGATTGAAGAAGTCACTTTATGGCCTCAAGCAGGCTCCAAGGGCATGGTATGCCAAGATGGAGTCCTACCTGATGTCATAGAACTTTGTACATTGTAAATCAGACCCGAATGTATGCATGCTCAGGACGACTGATTCACTTCTACTTTTAGTTCTGTATGTCAATGATTTGTTGATCACCGGTTACTCGACTTCAGCGATAGTTACAGTCAAGAGGATTCTTCATGATAGGTTTTTGATGATGGACATGGGTCCACTACACTTCTTCCTTGGACTTGAGATCAATCAGGATGCATCAGGCATCAAAATGTCTCAAGCCAAGTATGCATGAGATCTCCTTGAGAGATTTCACATGACAGACTGCAATTCTACTCCGACTCTTTTCCTATCAAGATTCAAACTTGAGGATGGCGAGGAGACTTCACTGGTTGATAGCACACTGTACAGACAACTATTGGGGAGCTTGTTGTATCTCACACACTCCAGACCAGATCTCTCATATGCAGTTAGCACAGTTTCCAGGTTCATGCAGGAGCCGCATGAGATACATTGGAAAGCTGCAAAGCATATCCTTTGATACGTACAGGGAACCATCACCTTTGGGATTCATTATGCAGCAGAATCTACATTAGATCTCATTGGGTTTACTGATTTTGATTGGGCTGGCGATATCATTGATAGCAAGTCCACATCTGGTTACTCACTCAGTCTTGGTTCCAGGCCTATCTATTGGTCGAGCAAGAAGCAAGTTGCCATTGCTCTATCTTTAGTTGAGGCAAAGTACAGAGGGGTAGTTAACCATTCAGGCTATGTGGCTACAACATTTTCTCACTGAGTTGGGAATTCAGTTTCATCGACCGATCTTCATTTGGTGTGACAACCAGAGCACTTTGAAGTTCTACAGAGATCCAGTTCAGAGGCAGCGGACAAAGCACATTGAGATCCACATGCACTACATCCAGGACTTAGTACACGAGGGGATCATCGACTTACAGTTATGTTCTTCAGCAGAACAGACGACCGACATTTTCACCAAGATCTTCACTGAGCAGAAATTTCATTCTCTGCGAGGTCGTCTTGGAGTGAAGGACACAGTTGCCTAGCAACTGTAGTTCTTCCTTTTACATACATTGTACCTTGAGGGGGGGGGGGGTTTCCCATGAGGTTTTCCCTCTTTCCTCACTTTATTTTCAGTGTATCTTTTGTACTTGGGTACCTAACATGGCCTTTTTGCCAGGACCCAATCTTTATTTTCACCATAGTGATGTTCAAGGGGGGTGTTGGAGTTACTTCAACACACACCTAGGATTTATTTTTCCTAAGGTTTTTATTTGTTTATTAGTCATAATTAGTCATTATCTAGTCTCATATATTTTAGGAGAGAATATTCCACCTGGAGAATATTCTCTTTTAGTTCACACTTCAGTTTGAGTACTTGAGTTGAGTTTAGATGTTGCATTGGGATCATCACCATGTTAATTCGACCTTGCCTTGGTATCATCACCAAAGTGGTGCATTAACCTTGATTCCTTGATTTAACTCCTCACTACTTTCTGTTCAGTCAGTTAACTAAAGACTAGTTGACTAGTTAACTCAACTAGGTGGCAGTTCACTCCTGTAACTACCTGAGAGACTAGAATAGGTGGCAGTTCACTCTCGTAACTGTTGGTGTGTGTCCAGATCACTCTAGACCACCATTATGGCAACTTGGTTCACCTCAAGTCGAACTCATTGAGATATACAAAGTATATCATGTGTAAATTATTCATTATTCAAAACGGTTAATGAGAATTCTTTCCATTCTTTCTCTCCTTCTTCTTCTTTTTCCAATTCCCTCTGCAAATGTGTGTATCATTGTTTAGCTAGATCTATTATGTGCAGGTCAACACATTTACAACAAGCCATAAAAAACATACATAATTCATAATATTGAACAACCCATTTCATAGGCAGAGCATAATTTACAAAAATTATCTATTAAATATTGTCGGTTATACCAACTGACAAAGGGTGAGTTCTTTTCCACCCAATCATAGGCTCTATTGTACCAATTTTTCTACAACATGCCACCCCCATTCTAGACCATGATACTACTAGGGAAATAAGGTTTATAAGGGGAAATTAGGTTGAGTGTGAAGGCCACTCTCCTTCATAGGTAGTCAACAATAGGATATTCCCTTTATACCCACCAAGTCAAGGCCTCCATGGAATTTATTCAGTAGCCTTCTCAATTGGATAACCTCCACATAGGGAGTCCCTTCTTTGTTACACATTTTCTTGGTGCCCTCCCTTCTTTATACCATTTTTCCTGTCCAACATGCACTAAATTCGTGACCCTCTTTCTAGGTTGGGGTAGGGTTTTTCTCTGCTTGAAATTTCAACAACAAGCTCTCTAATTTCCATATCAGCTCTCTTCTTTGCATTATATTCCTCTCCTCTCTATTATTTTCCCCACATCCTCTCCTATGAATTCCTTTCAGTCTATCATCCTTCTTCAAAAGGTTCACGACTTCTTCTTGCGTGTGTCATAGGAGTTTGAGGGTAAATCCTTGAAAACAAGGTGGGTACTATGTTGTAACCTAGCTAGAAATTTCCAGTTGTCCTTGCCAGTTTCACCATACTTCCATTCATTGCGAGTGGTTGGTTTCCCAATTACCAACCCTATACATTTTAACTAATTTTTGAAAAGGGAAAAGAGGGAAAACATCTTCAAATATGAAATTTGGAAAAAGGGCACTAAGTATTTTTAGGAAATGGTAATCCTTTCCCCTCGATGGTTCCACTCATAGTATCATGGTCTATTTCGGTGCTCCACTCTTCATTCAGTTGTCCAACAATATTTTCATTAACAAAACACACACACACATATAGTTTGAAAATGTCCATCCTAGTTTTATAATGTAAAAATATTCATGTTTCAACTCATGAAAACATTAATTCATAGTTATAGTTACAAACTTGGGGTAAAATAGGGTGTTAGATTCCCCTCCCCCTTAAAGAAACATTTTCCTTAGTGTTTTACCACCTGTATAAACAACTTTATATAACAAACAAAAATGGGTATGCCTCTTTAATGGAATCCTGTAGTTCCCACGTGGCCTCATCTGCTCCAAAGTGTTTCCACTGTACCTTAACCTTCAGAATGGATCGGTTCTAGACCATTGTCTCCTTCTTGTCCAGGATGCATTGAGAATCAAGATGAAGCTGTCCTTTTAGTTCCACTCGGATCATAGTCCATTCAATAACATGGTTAGAGTCATGAACATACTTCTTAAGCAAATATATATTAAATACCATATGTGCTCTAATAGTAGGAGGAAAGGAAAGCCTATATTCCATTGGTCCCACTCTCTCTAGGACTTCGAACGGTCCACAGTAGCAGGGTGCTAGTTTGGCACAAGTTCCCATTTTGAGAGATATGTTTTTGGGCTTGACTCTAAGATAAACGTGGTCTCCTACTTTGAACTCCTTATGAGGTTTTTTTTTCTGTCATCGTTACTCTTTTTTCTATCCTGAGCCACTTTCAAATTTTGTTTTATTTTGGTCACTTCCTACTCCATATCCTTTAACATATCTGGTCCAAGTGAAATCCTATCCACTAGATTATCCCAACTGATTGGGATATTACATTTCATTCCATATAAGGCCTCAAAGGGACTCATTTTCAATGACTCTTGGTAGCCATTTCTATAAGCAAACTCTACCAAGGTAAAACAATATTCCCACCTCTTGGGTTGATGAATAACATACATTCTCAACATGTTTTCTGACACTTTGTTTAACCTCTTAATTTTTCCATCTATCTGAGGATGATAAGCAATGTTGAAACTTAATTGCGTCCCAAAGCTTGCAAACAAATTTTTCTAGAAAGTCGATGTAAACTTAGCATCTCGATATGAAATGATTGTCTTAGGCATGCCATGCAATGTGAAATTTTCCTTCATGAAAATATTTGCACCATTTATTTCTTTGTAAGTGGATTTAATTGGGATAAAGTGAGTTGTGTTACTCAACTTATCCACCACCACCATGATTGCAACGTGTTGCTTGGTTTTCCTTGGTAATCTTGTGATGATGTCCATGGATATGACCTCCCACTTCCATTCTGGAATCTGCATTGGATGCAACAATCCAGTTGGATTCCTATGTTCAACTTTGAATTGTTAACACTCTAAGCACTTGGCGATATATTCTGCAATATATTTCTTCATTCTGGTCCATTAGTAAAATTTATTCATTGTTGTTAGCATTTACTGATAACCTGGGTAACCTACATAAGGCCTCCTATGGAACTCATCCATTATGAGATCCCTTTATTCAACTAAAATGGGTATGTATAGTCTATCATTGTACATAAAAAACCATCTTTAGTGAGATGATATACTTTTCATTTCAGCCCTCTTGGATCTTGCTCAAGGATTTCCCTTATTAACTTGAAATACTCATCATTATGTATGAAAAATCCAATTTTCTATTTTATATCAGATTCACATACACTAGCTATTGCTAGGTGTATTGTTTGTAAGCTTCGACTGAGTGCATATGCCACTTGATTCTCTTTTCCTTTAATATGTCTAATTTTAAAATTGAACTTGTTGATGAGAGCCATACACCTGGATTTTCTGGCATTTAAATGTGGTTGATCGAATAATTATGTTGGCCCACTATGGTCTATCATTAGTAAAAACCTCCTCTTAAGAAAGTAATTCCTCCACATCTTCAAAGTGTGTACAGTGGTTGCAAGCTCCAAATCATGAGCAACATAATGTTGCTCATGCTCATACAACTTTTTGGACTCACAGTTGATCACATGTCCTTTTTGAATGAATACTCAACCAAGCCCTTCCTTACAAGTGTCGATACATACCAAGAAATATTTCTTTGGGTATGAAATATTCAAAAAAGGTTCATTTGTCAAAAGATGTTTCACTTGTTGGAAGCTCACTTCACAATTTGTTGACCACACAAATTTCACCCATTTTCTTTGTAGGGAAGTGAATGGATGTATAATCTATGAAAACCCTTGAATAAACCTCCTTTGATATCCAAACAACCCCACAAATGATCTTACCTTGATTACATTCTAAGGGGAAGGCCAATTCATGATTGCTTTGACCTTCTTAGGATCCACTACTACTCCTTCCTCCGGGTTTACATGACCTAAGTGATGGATCTATTTCTGGAAGAAATCAAATTTTCTATACTTAGCACACAACTGGTGTTATCTCAATACCTGTAGTACCAACCTAAGATGGTATTCATTATCTTCCTTGGTCTTTGAGTATATGAGAATTCCATCAATACAAACCATTATAAACTTGTTTAGGTATTTGTTGAGGATGTTGTTCATTATGCATGTAAATGTGGTCAGTGCATTGGTAAGCCCAAAAGGAACCACCACAAATTCATAGTGCCCATACCTTGTGTTGAATCAAAAACTTTCCACTCATTATTTATCCTGCAAATGGTTGCAGGGAATACTAAAAAACTTGTTATGATAAATATAATTAGTAGGTGGGACCCCCTAGAAAATAAAACAAGTGAAGAGTTTATTTTCAATTATTCCTAAGATGACTGCACATGCATAAAAAGTTCAAAGGATAATCTACAATTATGATATGCATGGTGATATTTTCATTTCTCCAACTTGATTATGATGTCTTCCTTAACTTGGTTGCATATGAAAGATTGAGGTTATGATCATAAATATTTTAAAAGGCTTATCGTATTGCATACACCTATGCTCATGAAGTGTCATTACATTTTGATTATGTCTTTGGGGAATTTGTGTTATAACCATAAAGAATGAATCTTTGATTTAAAATGGTTTTTTATTTTTTTCTAAGTCTCATCACATTCCATGTCAAGAATTCGAAGGCATATATTGCAAGTAATGGTGGATACAAGGAAATAAACATATATTAAACGACATATGATATTTTTGATCTTCATGTTACAAGGTTGTGTTGTATGATATTAATCAAAGGTTGAGTATCAAAATCCATATAACATGTGGCATATGTATATGAGCTTTGGGTCAATGATATGAAATATTGTTTGGTTTACATTCTAGCTTTGGTATATGTTATACATTGGGTGCACAAACCAACATATATGACTATATGTTGGTTGTCATAGAACTTGTTGGAAAGTGGAGATATGACATGGAAAGGTTTTTTTTTTTGTATATGAATTTGGGTTAACGTGAGACATCCCATGCATTCAATTCACAAGGACGTGGACATTAACCCACCACCCTGCGTATACTACCCTCATTTTCAAAGTTTGACATATCATTTTCATTGCTCCTGGGAGAAGTTACAGTCCGAACCTAGTAAGAAAGCTCGGCCCTGGTGGTTTTGATAATGACATGCACTTGTTTTGGAAAGTATTTAGAGCGCTTGGCTATAGGTATGAAAACACCAACTCGTTTATCCATCAAATATATGATTTCTTTTTAATTATAATTTATGGTGGCTCTATTTGAATTGTTTTTTAGTATGTTTCTCACCCCTGTTATCTCATTCTATTGAATAATTTCTAAAATAAAGCTTTGTAGAATTCATCTACTCACTTTCCATCTTTTTCGCTACAATATTATTAATTTGGCTTATTATGAAAATAACCCAGTTGATTTTTTAAAGAAAAGGCCACTCGAGTTCGAATTGTCTTGTTGTTATCTGGTTTTTCCACAAATATAGTCTGATAAATGACATTCTAGTTGAATATTTAATTTTTTAATAGTTTTGTGTTGATTGGAGGTGAGTAATTTAAGGAATTATTGTGGGTTCATTGAATATATTTCAAAGAGTTAAAACCCATAAAGCTCAAGGCTTTACCAGTCAATGCTTTATGCCTTACGCATTTTGTTTAGATTTGTGTTAACTCTAGGTTTGAAGCTACATACAATCATTTTTCTAAGCTAAAGGTCGGGTTTGAAACCTCAACCTGATAGTCTCATAAAAAAATCCTTTTTCACTGAAATTTTGAATGTGTGGTTGATAAAGGCTTAGTTGTAGAAGAATATTTCATTGATTAAAATTCTGAGTTATGGAGATGGGATTTGTTCGAGTTGAAATGACATATATTTATGGACTCTTCCATTTGGTTTTTATTTCCTGCCTATAGTCTTGTCGACTCTAAATTCAAAGTTGCATATGTTCATAATGGGTCTTCTTTTTTGGGCCAAGTCTGAGCTTGGATTTCAAACCCTGATTTAATAGCCTTATTATGAATGTGCTCTTGCTAGAGTTTCAAACCCACAACGATGTAATACATTCCTTCGATGGTTTCAAAGGTATACACCATTAATGATGGGTTTGACTTCTATTTATTGGGCTAGAAATATGTGTTTGTTAAAAAAGATTTCATATAGAATTATGTTACTGATTAATCGTTTTAGTATGATGTTGGGTTTGAAAGTTTCGGTACCCTTATGCATGGTTTTGAATTTTAAGAGAGTTTGTTTATCTATTGGGTTGGTTTTGATACTATAACCTTTTTTTAAAACAATTGGTTAAATGATGATGGATTCAAAATAGTTTCATATGCATAAAACCTAAACTATAGGTTCTGATTGGAACAATTTGCATATGGGTAAAAGCATTAATTTGGGTGTTTATTTTCCTTGTTTTTTGAGAAAAAAAAATATTTTTTCAGAAGTTTTTCAACTTCTGGTAAACAAAATCATTTTATTTATTTAGAATTTCACTTTACAGTAAAAACAAAAGTTTTCATGAATTTTGTTAGCTTTCTATTGATTATTTTTTGAAATTTTTTTTATTGACATTTAATATGTCAATTTAACGATTGTTTGACAACATATTGCTTAAAAATGAAGGCATTGACAATGAGTTATGTTTATTGACATCAATTTACTCATTATTAAACTTTTTTTTATGAAAAATGAAATATGTTGAAACAATCCAAACAAACTCTATTAAAATATGACTATAGTTTTGAAGACAACAAAGAATATTATAATTACTACAATTTTTTGAATTTGACCAATTTGAAAAAGTTGCAGATTTTAAACATGTTTAGATTGACACTATGTATCTACCTTAATTTTTATTTAAACATAAAATATAAAAATATCCTTTTGAAGAGGATACTGAAAGACTTTGTAATATACATTTTCCATAATTTTTTATTGTGTATTATTGCAAATATTGATTTTTTATTTTACTGAATCATTATGTCATCTAAAAATAATATGCAAACATGTTTTTATAAAATTAACTAAAATTATTAAAAATCAAAATTGAATACAAATTGTATCAAATGAAAGTAGATTCAATTTTGAAAATGTTGGTACTAGTTTTGAATCTAGATTCACAGTATTTTAAAGAGTCTGTCCCTTCCCAAGTTTGAGTAAGATGAAGGTAACACATACTTTCTCTGAAAAGTGTCATAGTTACAGGTTTTTGGTCGAACTAATAGTTCGTCTGAAAGTTAGTTTTAACGAAAAAACTAACTTTAGATATAAAATTGCTATTAGATTTAAAATTTATGTTAGATTTTTCAAGGGCATCGTTAGATTTAACTTTTGTCCAAAAAAACATTTCGGTTGAAAGCTAAACGCAATTGACATATGTGTGTGCATGTGTGTGTGTGGACTGAAATCACCTCTTAAAAGAATTGAGATATGAGTATGGATTGATATGCAAATGTATTTTGTTGACTATACCAATGTTAATACAAAGATTGTTAGCTGAAAATTATTCAAAGACTCTGATTAATTATAGTCAAGGATATGAAATAGAAGAAAATATTTTACTTTTTTTGTTTGTTTATATATACGGGACCAAACCCCCTCATTATATCACTTTCCAGGCATTATTCCATTAAGTCCCGAACCATATATCATTTAATGTCATATATTTTCCCCTTGTTATATAAATAGAAAACATCTTTTTCAAAAGAAAAATTTTGTTGGAAATTTGGCATATACGGTTTGATTGATGGTTACCTGGAATGAGTTTGAAAAAATTGTGAGTTAAATACATATTGAAAGTGAATGAGTTTCAAATAGAATTAATGAATTGATAACATTATCACACATTCCTATCATTCATTTCAATTTTCATAAATTACAAATTTTTTCATCTATACCTAATCATTTTATTTTATTTTTCATTTAATTTCTTATGTTTAGAAGTTAATGATGGAATTCATTAAGAACATGGTAGTGATGAACAATTTAAAAGATGTATGAAGAGTATGTGTTGGTGGTTTTCATATATGGTTTGAAGCTTGGTTGGTATAAGGCATGGCATATATATTGTGGAAAGAGTATGGACAAACTAATTATATTTGGACGATGAACATGTATCATGCACTCTTATCATTTTATTTCATTTTACGTACATTACAAACCCCTTCATATCTCCTAAATTCATTATTTGTCCCATGTTTTAAGTAATTATTACTTTTTGGAGACATAAGTGATGCATAGTTTTGTAAAAGATGTATATATGTAGAGGATATTGCAAAATTATTCTTTGACTGTCCCCATTTTCCCTCAATTTCCCTTTACTACTTGCATGCTTGAATGTTGGTTAACTCAGAGTCGTCATTAAATTATATACTATGCAAAATAATATTTGATGTTTTACTAGTTGTAAGTTGCATATACTAACTTAGTCTTTATGATCATCTAGATGAGTTTCTTTAGCAAAGGTTGTTATAACAGAGGAAACAAAGATAACAAGAGAAATAGAGGAAATTGGAATAGAGGACAAAATGTTGGTTGGAAGAGGGGTAGAAAAAAAAGACTCGGACTTTATATTCATTTTGATGTTGATTATGATTGTTATCGCACAAGTTGTAGGTTGGGAAAATCCCAAGCCAAACCACAATATGGTGACAACTAGGAGAACACCTACCCACTGTCACCATAGATAGGTATTCTCATCACTTTAGAGGTGAAATGATCATCTCAAGGGGGGAATCCTGGGTGAACCTAAGGGGAAATGAGATGGAAAGTGATATTTATGAGTGAATTCCCCTATAGGTATCTATAGTGGTCAATTGTTTCCAAGAAGTTTGAGCATATGTGGATGTTGATATTACTTGTCTGAGACACAAGAAAAAACAAGTATCCAAGATATATGTTAGGTGGACAAGAAATTTAATATTGTTGTCCATATTTGTAGTAGTCAACAAAGATATATATCAATGAACAAATGATTATTAGAGTTGCTTAAAAATATGCTAAAATTCACATAAATGATACAAGAGATAAGATAGCTAAACACTAGTATAACTCTAGTATAAGAGCACACAAATTTAGCAATGAAACATGGTTGTAAGAAACAAGTACTGAAGAGATATTATTCATCCTTATGGTTGTAGCAAAAAAAGAATTACAACAGAAAAATCATCCACCCAAACTTGCCAAAAATCCACCCCAAAGGTGCACTAGGACTAGTAGATTATGCCTGTAAATTATTAGCAATTTTTTACGGTTGAAATGTGAGTTATAAGTAAGAAAAAGAAAGATTTGTTACAGCCCTAGTGGTTGTATATTTTAATGAATTATATCTCTAATAATACCAAGACAATCAAAATGCCCTAGTGGCCTTGAAAATCTCTTAACATGCAAAAAAACGTTTCCAACTTGAACAAGATCAATATCTCACTAAATCGTGTTTACTAAGGAAAACAATTTGTTTCTCCAATGCAAAAATTCATATTAGTGCCTAAAACAAATGGGTGAATGAATTATTTAAAACACAAGTTAGATCAACAAGATCCCTAGGGGTGTAAACCCTCTTACTCCCTAGGGCATGCCAATCAAACTAGGGTAAATCTAGGAGGGTGTACACACTCGTACTTCTCCTAGAAGCCCTTCCCAAAAATGACTTATAAACATAGAAAATAATATGAATCTTAATGGAGGGTGTATATAACATACTCCTCCTAGGTTTTTAACCAAAAATAACCAAGAACAAGCAAGAAAGAACTAACAAATGCAAATTTTCCTTACCAATTTCAAGAGAAAGAGAGATCAAACCCTAGTTCATCAAGAAAATTACCATCCAAGAGCAAGAATATAAGCCTTCAAGAGGGACACACCACTTTATCTCAAGCATTCAATAAGAAATATAACCAAGAAGCATTTGCACAAGAGAGAGGTACCAAAAATACCCAATAGGGCGCAAATTTCAGCCAATATGTCTTCTCACAATGGGAGAGCTATAATGAAAATGAAATAGAGATGATATATATTTATACAAATCCTCTAAAACATAGTTTGTCCACATTCAAAGGGTAAACCACAAGATAAGGGGACAAAAACCCTTACTCTTTCCCCTTTTCCAAAATAACATTTTTTAATTCATAATTTGCACATAAGAGAAACCCTAGAAACATGACATAACCCTCTTGAGGAAACATTTTGGCACTTTTAGGTCAATTTGTTGGGTTGGAGATGAGTGTGCTAGACCTCGAAACACCAAATTTATTCAAGGTAATCCTCTCCTCCATGAACCAATGGATCCCTCCCTCAAAACGTGTCAAGTGTCAACATCACCACCAAACCCTAACCCATGCATGACGCCAAGCCCTCAAAGTATGACGTTTTAGCTTCCAAAGGCAAGTTGTTTGACTTGTAGGGGATAGGTGAGATCCTCCAATGTTTCATCTAGGCCTCCAAAGGAATATAATCATCATCTGGTGTGTGGTCTTTGGTATCCAACATGTGGGCTTCAAGCCCCAAGGAATCCCAAACTAGGCTTATTCTTCCAAAACTATCCACCAACTAGGTTGTGCAAAGACAATGAATGCACCCTCCAAGGATCTCAAGTCAAATGCATCATGATGAGTAAATCAAATCAATAAAAGAGCCATATAAGTATGTACATCAAAACTACCTTATCAAAATAAAAAAGTGCTCAAATACCCTATGCAATTTACCAAGTTTAGGTATGGGAGGGTTAACAAAGTGACCTATTAGGTGAATCATACCTTAAGTTTAGGAGAGTTTCCCAAGGGGGCCTATTTATAAGTCATGTGGATAAGGTGTTATGGATGGGGGAAATACCTTTGGGCACGAGTTTCATGGCATACAAGGGGTTGTAGTGTTTCATTTATGGGTGCCTTTGTAGAGGGTCTATTGCACCTTCATTTTCAATGCAACCTTTTTCCAAACCCATTTATTGCCTTTTATTATTTTAAGATGGTTCCTGGTTGAAGCCAAGGTGGGGATTATACCAAAGCATGAAAAACAGTTCCCACCTTGAATCTACCCCGGTCACATTATGCTTCCCCAAGTTGAAAACATGTGTGGGGCTTCTACCTAAGCATTAAAAATAGTGCCCACACATGCTCATCCTTGGTTGGAATTTTGTATTATTTATTTTTCACGAGTCCCACTAGTTTCTTATGAGATAAATTTCATTGTCCTCAGCATCATTGGGAGAGAATTTAGAAGGTTAATGACTGTCTTTTATTGTTTTCCAGCTACAAGCCTATGGGCCTTCAATCCCTTCTTCCCATGAAAGGAGGGACAACCCCTTCTTGGGTCAGTACACCCGAAAATCCCAAAAGGTAAGGAGGTAAGGGGATAAAGTGTGGAAAGTGATAAGTATGGTCAGGAATGGCATGATGAATCGTCAAGAGGACCCACTTACTAGGGCGCAATGTCAACCACCAAAGTGAAATAGGGAAAAGAGCATAATGTCCAAGTAGACGTTACATAATCAAAAGTAGTAATAGATGTAACAAACTCAAATGCCTCAAATATTGAAATGACACTCACCATAATACATGGATTGTACCTCATGGAGAAAGACCCAATGTCTTCTGGAAGCTAGCTACTATGGTGGATATTGTTGTGATGAACTTGGAATTCTGGTGGTGAGGCGAACCTCTATTTGTGTAAGTGGAAATTGTTGTTCAAGTTGTCTCTCTTTACTCCATGTCTACAACCTAAGGGCCTCGAGACATCATCTCCTTAGTTATCCCTAGGAGTTGGGGATAACACTGAGGAGTTCAACCAACTCCTACAAATTGGTTTTCTGAACCTAGCTAGCCAAGGACATTTTCAGGCTCCTCCACCACTTATCAGACCTCCTTTGCAACCCCACCCCAACATTGATGATATTCTTATGCAACCTCATGTGTCTATGCAACCTGAAGCTCAAGCCAATGATGGATGGAATAATATGATTCCCAATTCTCCACCTCATTTCAATGGTTGGCCCATTGTTTCATTACCATTACCCCTAATTCATCTTGAGCAGTGACTCCTGTTATCACACAGTTTGTAGTTTAGGTCATAGGCTAAAGGATAGAGATCAAACTGGTGTAACAGGAACCTTCCCCACCCAATGTCACCTCGATGGGGAGGTTATTTCTGTTTAGAGAGGTTATCCCAGGGGAGACGTCCCCGACAATCTGGGGTTTGAAGAGGCAGAAGGTATAAGGTCAAGTTTTAGAGTTCCCTCCTCACAGGTTACCACCAGAGTCAGACAGTCCGGCTAATCAGCCAATAAATGAAGTGTATGCCCTATTGAAAACACCTGCCCGGAACAAGACAACAGCAACACAATATATATATATATATATACAGGCTATAACTCAAAGGGTTAGTACTTCAATGACTATCTGATATTATTCAATAAGCAATGTTCTACAATAGATATAAATGAATTCAACGTTTTGTCAATTAGCTATGAAAGACCATCAATTCATCAATATCTAAGGAGATGACTAAGCCAACAATATATTCAATCAACAATTTGCTCAACAAATGCTTGAAATCATCACTTAATTGCTTATATTTAACTTTTGTTGTGTCAAGATGAAATATCCAACTGTGACGTCAGCCCTTAATTAGGTTAGTTTGGTTAGTTAGGGTTTCAAAATTCAGTTTTGAAAGTAGTTTTGTACACTAAAACTTCAACGTTGGAGGTTAGATATCAGTGCCTTAGGGTATATGGAGTCAAATAAGAAAAGGGCACAAGATTTTGAAAGGATGATGACTTAAAGACTAGAAGGTAGGGTTCTATGGTGTTGCAAAGGCAAGGCCCTAGAATCAAAACCCTAGGGGAAAGAGGCTCACTCCGTTGTTGCTTAAGCAAGGCCTCGTGCTCTTTCCTCCTTCTTTAGGTCAACTTGGCAAAATGGCTAGCATAAAGAATAAGTCTAAGGGAGAAAGTGTTGTAAGGACAAGGATTTCAAACCCTAGAAGATGAAGGCCCTAGGTGCAGATAACCTAGGCCTAGGACGTCACCCTCTTTCAACCTATAAACTTCAACGCTAGCTCAATGGAAGAAGCAAGATAAGTGTAGCAAAGGCTAGGCTCAATCTCTTTTCTTCAATGGCTGAAAAATCTCTCTCTAAGGGGACATGTAACAATGACCTACTTGTGTGCTTGTTACCTAGGGTTTTAAATCAGCAATATAATAAGCAAATGCAAGAAATTACACCTACAACCATTCAATTAAGAAGTTTTGTAAGAAAATTCACTTACATATCATGAAGAGAAGTATAAGCAAACCCTAGTTGTAAACCTTCCTTGAGAGAAATGCCACAAAATGCCAAAAATATCCTTCCAATAGCAAGTGTGCCTCACTTATGCAACAAATATACCCAAGAAGGGCGCAAAAATAAGACCTCACAAGTGTGAGTGAATTGTGTTATGTCAAAATGAGGGAAAATGTCCTCAATTTATATCATCCAATGACCTTTAATTAAAATTAGGTCATTAAAACAGTCGACAAGGCTAATAACTAAAAGTCATACTGTTTTACATTAAACTGCTAAAAGAAAACCCTAAATGAGCAATGAGCAAGACGTCTAGCCCCTTTGAGGGAGATGTAGGCCCTTTTTAGGGAAAATCACAGCACTAGAAGACAAACGTTGGCCCTCTCTGGGCCTCCAAACTCTGCCAAACGTGCAAAACTGCCCTATCAAAGTGCCATGCACTGGAGGTGACATCAAGGGCATCTAGAGGACATCCTGGGTCAACAAAGGGAGAGGTTCCATCTGCAGTGGGTCAACCCCCAAGGGCTGGGCTCAGCCAAGGCGTCCTGGATGAAAATGTCCTTCTTCTTCTCTCGTGAAAAGGCTCGACCAATCATTGTCCTGTCTCTGCTCCTGATGAGGTACCAGCAACCATCTGATGGGCTCTTCAACCCCATGGAGGTATGAACTAATCATCTCTCCATGTGTACCAATCCACTTGGTACCTGTTCGTCGGGCATGGTCCTGTACATCAAAAACTTTGCCCTCCATGGGCTCATCAGTCCTCAGGATCATAGAAATGTCAATCATATTTCATCATTAATTTTATCAAATGCATGCATAAAACCCCTAGCATATCATCTAATAGCTCAAAGACATTACAATGACCTACTATACAAAGCTGAAGAAAAAGACAAAATGCCCTATTGGGCCAACATCCAAAAGAAAAGGCAAGTTCCCAAAGGATATCATCCAAGCCATGTGACACAAGGTGGTGTGGTCAAAGGATGTCCAGACATAGTGGAAGATAGGGGTGATATTATCTGTGGGTGCCTTTGTAGGAGGCGAGTTGTACCTGTCATGGATGCAATTCTTTCCAAGCCCTTTATTGCCTTTATTCTTTCTTTTCTTTATTACCTTTTCTTTCTTTTATTTCAAGGTCTAATTAGAGGACACTGTCTTGGCATGGTGACCAGAGATGACAATGTTACCCACGAGTACTTTCACAAAGATGATAAGACTGGCTCGTGATGAGACCCCCTTTCCCTTGGCCATGCAACCAAAGGTCACTGCCCTGGCGTGGTAACCAGATAATGGCAATGTCATACTACTAGGTACCTATGAACATAATGGGTTGGCTTGTGATGAGACCCCCATCCTCTTGGCTAGGTCTTGTTTTTTGTTATTTTTCTTTGGGTCCCTCTTGTTTCTTATTGAGAGGCCTTTTATTTCCTTCTCGGGGATCCCTGGGCGAGGCATCTCTAGGTTTTATTTTTTATGGATTTTATCTCTTACCGGCTGCTTTTACCCCCTGGGCCTTTAGCCCCTTCTTCCCACAGGATAAGGTGTAACCCCACAAATAAGTCATCCTAATGTCTGGACTAGGGGAATGAGATAGATGAATGGGAGATAAGATGTAAAATGATAATATGATGGGAGCGGATGATGGCTCTTCAAAATCCCCCTTGGTGGCTAACCAAAACCTATGGGTACAAGCTTGCTAGGGTACTTCGTCAATCCCCCAAACCATGTTCAAGTGGATTAGTGTAAGATCCAAGCAGTCGTTAGAAATAAAAGGAGTCTGATACATATATATGAAAGTTATAATGATCAAACATGACACATACCATGATACCTGGACCAATTACCTCATGGAGCAAGAGTCTTCTCTGATACAAGTCCAAGCCGAAGGTGGTGGATGTTGTTGCTGCTAATAAGACAAGTCTGATGAAGAAGAAGAAGGATGGGCCCTCCAGGGCCATGCTCAGGTCAATCCTTCTCTTGGTACTCCATGTCTAGGACCTGTGGGCCTCGAGACATGATCTCCTAGTTATCCCTAAAAATCGGGGATAACAAGTCCATCGAATTTCTTTAGTGACCTCGCAATTGCACTCTACTCATATACCTAAGAAGTTTAAGGCCTTAGCTCTAGATCTTGAACCAAGCAAAGGTAAGTGACGTGTAATCTCAATTAGTTCAGATTCCTTGTATGCCTCCTCCTATACCATTAAATCCCTTCCCCTCAAACCTAAAGATCAAGTAAGAAAGATCACCTTTGGTGATATGCACCCTAAAGTGTCTACAATTGAGGATAAAAAACCTTCCAAGCCAGATTTACAAATGAGGATAAAAAACCTGCCAATGAAGATTTACAAATGCACAAGGTGGTTTCATCAAAAGGAAGTGAGGAGAGGAGGACGAACTCCCATAAAAAATATAATTTCTGAATTTTATGTTGGCACTTTTATTTCATTTTGACTGTTGGACATATTTACACTTTCATTTTGGGACAATATATAGATTGATTTATTTTTGACATATTTATTATTTTTTGGGAGGCACAAGTGTATTTATGGCATGCCTATTTTGGGGTTGTTGGATGTGCATGTATTTCTTGTGATGAAGTGACATGGTATGCATATTAAAATCATGGAGCAACAAGGGGATATTGAAAATTAAACAAATAATAGATGTGTAAGGGGGTTCCCACCTATTAATTGTTATTTATTATTATCCTTTATCATTAATTAATAAAGTTTTCATACTATTGACGGCTCCAAATTCTCCTGACAACAAAAAGGGGTACTCCATGGTACACAGTCCCAAAAGACTATACACTGTTTGGATTAGGAGATCCATCCAGAATTTGGCTCGCCTACCATTGTTACTGTTTTTAGGGTTTTGACCGGTTGCAAACCGATTTGTCAATGAGGGTGAATGATGAATAGATATGAAATGTAAATATGTAGATGAATATTGTTATCCCCAACTTCTAGGGATAAATAAGGAGATGATGTCTCGAGGCCCTCAGGTTGCAGACATGGAGTACCGAGAGACAACTTGAGCAACAATTTCCACCTGCACAGATAGAGACCCACACCTCACCACCACGGCTCTAGGTTCATCACGACGGTATCCACCAAATCAACTGGCCTCCGGAAGACATTAGGTCTTTCTCCATGAGGTACAAGCCACGTATTATGGTGAGTTCCATTTCAATATTTGAGTCATTTAAGTTTGTTTCATCTATTACTTCTTTTGATTATGTAACATTTGCTTAATGGACATTATGCTCTTTGCCTTGTTTCACTTTGGTGGTTGACATTGCGCCCTAGTAAGTGAGTCACCCTTAGGGATAGGTTTTCTATTGGGATGTCCTATTGATGATTCATCATGCCATTCCCAACCATAGTTTTCACTTTCCACACTCCATCCCCTCATCTCCTTATCTTTTGGGATTTTCGAGTGTACTGACCCAAGAAGGGGTTGTCCCTCATTTCATGGGAAGAAGCAGTTGAAGGCCAAGAGGCTTGTAGCTGGAAAAAGATAAAATCCAAATTGTTAACCTTTTATATGTTGGCCCAGGGATCCCAAGGAAAATGAAATGTCTCTCATAAGAAACTATGGGAGCCGTATAAGAATAACCAATAACAAAATGTTAACCAGGGTGGAGCATGTGTGGTTACTGTTTTTATTGCTTAGGTAGAAGCCCCACACATGTTTTCAACTTGGGGAAGCATGATGCGACCAGGGTAGATTAAAGGTGGGCACAATTTTCCATGCTTAGGTAGAAGCCCCACCTTGGATTCAACTTGGAAACATCCTAAAAGAATAAAAGGCAATAAATGGGTTTGGAAAAATGTTGCATTGAAAATAAAGGTGCAACACGCCCTCTACAAAGGCACCCATATGTGAGACACTAAAACCCCTTTTATGTCACGAACCCCATGCCAAAAAGTCTCCACCCCATCCATGATGCCTCATACACATGACTTTGGAGGAGGTACCATAAGGAAACACCCCTAAATTTGAGGTACGATTCACCCAATAGGTCGTATTGTCAAGCCTCCCATACCTAAACTTGGAAAATTGCATAGGGTCTTTGAGCATCAGTTTATTTTTATGAGGTGGTTTGGATGTACATTCTTAGATGGATATTTTATTGATTTGATTTACTCATCATGATGCATTTGACTTGAGATCCTTGGAGGGTGTATCCATTTGTCTTTCCAGGATTTAGTTGGTGGACAGATTTGGAAGAACAAGCCTAAATTGGGCTTCCATGTGGCTTGTGTTGGATATGTGTTATATTATTTGCATGACTATAACTAGTGTCTACATTGCACTAGGCATGCAGGGGGGTTGTAAA
>ML800261.1:250453-285568 GCA_009831015.1 Picea engelmannii | reverse complement strand
AAAATTCCTCGGTTTTTGTGTCTAGTTATGGGCGGTTTTTCAACACATGGTTTTTCACCGATGGTTTTCTATTTCTGGTTAAGGAATTAAGGTTGTTGACTAATCCAGGTCATTGGATTAGGGTTTTGGATGTCGTTGGCTCCTATATGTATATTTTATTGAAAAAAATGTAAGATATAAATGAATGTAGAATATGCTGGTTTTCTCAGTTTGGGTTTCCAGGGGAAAAATCTATGTGTAATGTGTGTATTTTCCATTGTATATTTTATATTCTTTTATTGAAAATCTATTTGCAGTAAAGTATTGTACAAGGTTAAAAATCTACAGCTTGAATCCCACAAGTTCGATGCCAAGGGCCCACACTCTGGATCACAAATACATGCTTTTAGAGGCATAAAATACATAATGGAGGACCTAACCTAGCGCCTACCACCCAAACAACTTGCCTAAGGAGGTCAAACTGTCACCTTTGAGGGCTTGACGTCATATCAGGGCTAGGGTTTGGTGGTGGTTGAGGACACTTGGCACGTTTTGAAGGAAGGAATCCATGAATCATGGAGGAGATGCTTGGATCAAAGACACTTGTCCTTTGGAGGCCTATCTCACCTATCTCCTACTCCAACGATTTGAAAAAGTGCCAAAACGTCACCCTAGAAGGGTGACGTCTTACTTTAGAGTTTTATTTATGTGCAAAATATGAATTAAAAAATATTATTTTGTGTAAAGGGTCAAAATAAGGGTTGTTGTCCCCTTATTTTGTGGTTTACCCTAACTTTTGTGGACAAACTATGTTTAGAACATTTTGTATAAATAGAGATCATTTGTATCTCATTTTGATCATAATTCTCCTTTGTGAGAGAGACTCCTTGGCTGAAATTTGCACCCTACTTGGGAAATNTTTTGTGGTTTACCCTAACTTTTGTGGACAAACTATGTTTAGAACATTTTGTATAAATAGAGATCATTTGTATCTCATTTTGATCATAATTCTCCTTTGTGAGAGAGACTCCTTGGCTGAAATTTGCACCCTACTTGGGAAATTTTGCATATCTCTCTTTCACTTGTTCTTGTAATGGTTTATCTTTAGCTATTGGATGGATGCTGATGCACTAGATCTTGTGGAGGCTTATTTCTTGCTTTATGGTGGATTTTCTTTGTCAAAAAGAGGTTTATCTTGTTAATGCTTGGACTAGGTGATGAATCTCTCTTGTCATTGCTTATTTTCTTGGTTGAAAGGTTAATTTGCTATATATTTTGGGGAGTATAAGGGAATACAACCCCACTAATACCATCATTTTGTCTTGAAATAACTTGTTGCATAAAGGAATACTAGGAGGAGTAAAAGGGTTTACACCCTCCTAGGGTTTTTGATAGCTAGTTTGGCTTGCCTTGGGGAGTAAAAGGGCTTACACCCCAAAGGAAGTAGCTCAACTAGATCTTTAAATTTTATGAATCCAAAACCCAATAGATAAAGGCACTAATATCCTTTCATTGAAGAAACAAAATCATTGCATTGGGCTACGTGAAATCACAAGATATTGAAATTGTCTAAGTTGGGATCTATTCTATGTGCTTAAAGCTCACTAAGGCCTCTAAGGAATTTTGTTTTGTCAAGTAGTTATTGCTGTTGTAATAAAACAAATCTACAGCCACTAGGGCTGCAGAAAAACCTAAACAAATCGCTTAATAACTCACAGTTCAACCGTAAAAAATTGCTAATAATTTACCCCTATAATATATTGGTCTCATCGCATCTTTTGATTGGATTACTTGTGAATTTTGGTGGCTGATTTTCTTCTGTAACAACTTGTTTTATACAGCCATAAGGATGCAAATGTATCTCTGCAATACTTTTTTATAACGGCCTTACATTGATTCTAAAATATTATGCTTTTACACTTGAGTTGTACTAGTGTTTTGCTAACTTTTCTCTTGCATCATTTGAGATACTTTTAGCATATTTTTAAAAACTCTAACAATGTTTGTTTTTCTGATATATATCTCTATTTATTGATGCAATTAGGGACATAAATATTAACTTGATTATCCACCTAATATATTACGTGCATACTTGGCTTTTCTTGTGTTTTGGGCAAGTACAATCACCCTTTGCAGGTACTCATACTTCTTGACAACAATTGGTCACCACCAAGACATGCCATCAAATCCATTTTCCACATAGAAACTTGACCTATAGGGGAATCCATCTCATCATCTCACTTTCCATCTCATTTCCCCCTAGGGTCATCTGGATTCCCCCCTTGAGGTGATCACTTCACCTCTAAAGTGATGGAAATACCTATCTAAGGTGACAGTGGGTAGGTGTCTCTTAGTTGTTTCCATATTGTGGTTTGGGTCGATGTTTTCCCAACCTACAACTTGTGTGATAACATTTTTCCACTGTTTCCGAGGAGGATTTTGAATCCTATTCTGAACCCTAATGAAACTTTGGAAAGTTCTCCCAAATCCTTCCCCTAGCTTTCCTTGCAACTCCACTTGAAGGACATTCCCTTCCACCCTTGATGAGAGATTCTTGAGGCTCATATGGCGACTCCACCTTCCAAGAACCCACCTTTCCTTGTTTCCCTTTTTCCATCTTTTGATGAGCCTTGAGTTCATCTAGCGACTCCATTGAGGTATTACCCCAAGTAATGGAACCATGGCCTCACAGGAATTACCATGGGATTTCCATAAAGTCTATCCTTCTTTGGATATTTAGAATATCCCTGGATATCCAAATCATTTCTCTCCAGAGTGGAGGGAAATTTTCCCTAAATTTAATGACGATCTAGCTCAAGAAGTCACCCATGTTGTTAATTATATGAACTATGCTTCAAGCTTAAATGTGCTACATGGAGATGTGATGATGAAATTTTTTGTATATTCATTGGAATCAAGTCAAAGGAGTTGGCTTTCACACTCATATAAGTCGAAGAGTATCTCATCTTATTTCCTTACGAGACAACATGCTTTTTCAATGGATCAAATGACTGACAATCATGTTGATCAATGACCATATCAAAACAAGCTTCTAACTACACAATCTTTAGTCGGATCGGACTCTCTCCTTCAAACTAGAAAAATTGCTCATGAAATTCTCTAAATGGATCCTTATGAATATTCTTCCCCAATAGATTCAATGGTTGAGATCTAAACGGTTGAACGACCCACATTCACTTTGATCTTGAAGATACACGATGATTATTCAGTCAGACTAACTTCATCGGAAATGCCAAAATCACCATTTGGCTTTTCGAATGGATCCTTCTGAAGACGTTCACCTGAACAATTTGATGGCTAGGATTAGATCAATCTAATGGATCAAAATTACTTTGGTCTGGGACAAGAACGAAGGTTAGTCAGTCAAACTAACCATTTCATAATCATAAAATCACTAAAAGGATTTCCCAAACAATCTGATGGACGAGATTGATTACAATCAACGATCCTCGATCTCTTTCAAGATTATAGGGGTCTAACCTTTAGTGTATCCTCTTTTCATCTAAATTAATGACATGATGAAACATGTCCCTTCCTCTGCTTCGCAAGTAGAGGTTCCACAACAAGGTTACAAAAATGGTTAAGGAATGAAATAAATTAACAATTTGAGACCTTTGTTTCGAGAATTTCTCCGACCACTTTGGCGTAGAATTTCAAGTCAAATATGGCCACTACCAAATATTAAGTTATAAAACTTTCAGGGAAGACAACACCTTCCCGAGTGAGCAGTTTTTTCACCCATTCCATGCCATATTCGAAGATTCGTCCATGGGCTTTACAATTTATTTTCATATGCATTCAGAGAGGATAATGAGCATGAAAATAAACCAATTTATACAAGGAATTTTTAGCACATTTATTCAGTTCATTTCTCGCATTTCTTTGTTATATTTATACAGCTTCACGAGGCACATAAAACATACGTGATTCATAAAATTGAACAAGCCATTGGATAGGCAGAGCATAATTTAAAAAACTTATTTGTTCAATATTGTCAGCCAGACCAACTGACTAAGGGTGAGTGCTTTTCCACCCAACCATAGGCTTTGTTGCACCAATTTTTCTACAACAGATTACCCCCATGCCAAACCATTATACTACTAAGGAACTCAAGTTCCTAAGGGTAAATTGGGTTGAATGTGAAGGCCGCTCTCCTTCACAGGTAGTTAACAACAAAAAATTCACTTTCTACCCACCAAGTTAGGGCCTCTACGAATGTCCTCAGTATCCTTCTCAGTTGGATAACCTCTGCACATGGAGTCCCTTATCTACTACACATTTCCTCAGTGCATTTCCTTCTCATATACCAATTTTCTTGTAATGGTTTATTCTAATAACAAAAAAATGTTACATAAATTACCAAATAAACTTCAAATAAAACTTTAATAAAATTTAGGAGCAATGAGAGATGATGAACTCACCTGGTTTGAAGAACCCAAGTACCTATAATATGGGGGATGGATATTGTAGTGATGTGTTGATCTTGATTTGGAAACTGCAACAACAAAATGGGGGACAACTCTCCACCCAACCATAGACCTTGCAACTTTAATCTTCAGTACTAGGTCACCCCCGAGCCCTCAATCTACTACTTAACCAGTAATTTGTTAGCCTTGTCTTCTCTATTGACCAACAAAAGAGAGATGTGAAAAAGAGAGAGATCCCCCTTCTCTTTCCTTCCGTCCTTATATAGAATCCAAAAACTCTATCCCTAGGATCCACTTGAATTATTTATTATATTTTTAGGATTTTTCATATATAGTCGTTATTTATTGTACCATTACCATGATTATTTATCTTTTAAGTATTTATTATACTTTATTATTTACTGATGTATTTTATTCCTTTAATAATAATAATAATATGAGGATGATCCCCTTCGGATAATTATTATTATTATTTAATAATAATATCGCGATGATCCATTTTTAGGATAATGATTATACTTTCTTCTTATTATTATTATTTAATATACTAATACTAATAATAATAATGTGGAGCATGGCATACTACCCTCCTTCAAGGAAATTCATCCCAAAGTTACTTTGATTATGTTACTTATAGAATTTTAATTAGCTTACCATATCCTCCACAACACCCTCTATTAGCTCTGGCATCTTCCAGAACACCCTCTATTAGACTAGTATAAGCCACATAAGTGACTACAACAGGCATCGAAAGTCCACATCACAACACCGGAGAAGTGTGAGTACTCTCTAGTTGTCCTTCCCAACTTTCATAACCAAGCTTTAAGTCTACTAGTCTATCCGGAGACTTAAGGCTCGAGACCTCATCTTCCCAAGAAAGCATCTGGATCGATACTCGTGTACACCATGCATCTCAAAAATATATCCTAAACTCCCTCCACAACAACCAGGTACATCCCCAGGAATCGAAGTCCAATCCCACAACACCATCGGCGAGCAACGCTCCAACCATTCTTCGAGACTTCGAGATCACAACTCCAATAAAATGCATAATAGTTATTGACATAAGTGGTAGATTGATTTGTCCCCATCCTATAAGATTTTATTTGTAATATTCTCCTTCTTGGTTATGGGTTCCCACGAGATCATCAAATAAACCAATCGTCTTGGCCCACTAGTGGATAGCCTAACAATCACCGCCTCACAACATGCAATCATTGCACTAGTCATTATATCATAATATCAACATATTATAGAGAGAAACCATGTGCTAACTCTTGCATGTCATTACAAAAATACATCATCATTGTCATCACCACATGCTCACGCATGTCATCATAAAACATCTTAGCATAAAATATTTCCACGCACTTACATGATGTCATCACATAGGGAGATACTATGATGAGAATTATAACCTCAACACATCTATATCAAAGACCTATCTTTTCATCAACATGAAATAACATCATATGTAAATACCATAGGTTAAGACAACATAAAATCATGAACACATAACACATACAAAGCAATAAAACATCATGAATGTTCTTATCAAACCATATGTCAAGACACATAACGCATACAAGCAATAAACATTATGTCATGTGATCATCCAGATACTAATTGTTTCCTGATTATTATTTCCTCTTATTTCAATCATGAAGGTTATCATTTTATGAGATATGTATAGTCACCTTATCAATGTGCTAAAGTTCTCATATATTTTCCTTGTTGAATTTCACATAACCCCCCACATCATCTAGAGCCATAATATCTAGTCATTGGAATATAAGATTCTTACTCTTCATTTGTTGTTCACAAAAAAAAAATGAGCACTTTCTTTGTTAACTCTTTGCTCACATACTCTCACATATCAAGCCAAGTCATCATAATTTGTATCCCCTCTTTAGGAAGCGGCATCCTCAGAGCAATATTGAGTAAATAATATTTCGATATTCCTAAAGGGTTTCATTTTATAAACTTTACATTTGCATATTATTATTGCTAATGTGTCATTTAGTGATTTTCCTCAATACTACAACCTCTTGCATGCAATGGCGCATTATTGTTTGGCAAAGAATAATGCCAACATCTACCAACTAGAGGTCATAAATGCCTAATAAATGGTGGTTTAAGAATATGATATAATAATTTTTAAACAGTGTTCAACTGAAACCCCGAGTTAACCAATGTTTTTTACCTCCTAATCTAGGATTAATCACTACAATGGTTCATTATAAGAAATGGGGGACATCTGATGCAAGAAATTGTCAAAATAATAGTTGCATTAATTTGTGTTATAATAAGAACAACAATACTTGTACACAGTCCACAAGAAAAAACAGTTGATTTAAGCATGTGTTCTTAGCTATGAAAACCAATAATATCAAAAACATAACTGCATACCATCAATAAGAAAGCAATTACATTCCATATACAGAAGAAGGCATGATATTGATTATTGAAGGGCTACTGTATACCCCAAAATGAAATGGAGTTCCCAATTCATGCACCATTGATGAAAGGTTAAACTTGTATGAATAAATTTTTACAATACTTACATTCAAGTTTAGTACATTCCAAAGCATGTTTTGATTTTATCCTTTTCAAATAATAGTCATAAGTTTTCTACGTTCATATTTTTAGTCATTGTTCTAAAAAAGTTTCCATATCCCAACCTGGTCGGAATAAGCATCAACCTTGAAAGATTCAAAATCAACCGATTATCATTTACAGTTTATCAGTTGTCTCACCTTGACTGTTAAGAAGTTGATGCTTGAGTATTGTTGACCCGATAAAACTTATTTGAGTTTTAAAAATTATCCTCATAATTGTTTTTCGCACATAGAAATTAATGGAATTCTTGTTGGAATAGTGATCCAAAATAGCAAACAAGGTTTCCCTTCATGAAATGGCATGCATAGTGGTAGAGAAACACATTGACTGGGAGATCCTTATTTTGAACCCTAGCCTGTCTGATTTTACCCGTCTGAGTTTAAACATGGTAACTTAGCCAAATTGGTTAAGTGGCTAGGAGGCCCAAAATGAAGTATACCTTGAGGGGAAGTGTTGGAAATATCAATCCATCCATGCAAACAAGGTTGCCTAAAATGGGCATGTAGCTCAGTCATAGAACGTCCCACTAGTCAGCACAAGTCTCAGGTTTGATTCCTAGATCGTCTAAGCTCGTAATAAAATGTGATCAGGCACATATTATTTTAATAGTTATGGAAAAATTTAGAAACAATAGTGTATAATATAGAAGAAAAAGTAATATTCCACGACACTTATTGTGATCCTTGTTTCCAATGTGAACAGATGCACATACTAGCCATGTTTTGCATGAACCTGGCTCAAAACTGAAACCCCTTTCAAATCAAGTAAATATTCAATATTTACATCGGTTGTCAATAACATTTCAGAAAAACTTGGGGTCTGTCATAGAACCCCAAAGAAACGAAGTGATGTCGAAAGACAATGGATTACATATGACTTGACAGTTGATTATCTCTACCTATATACAAACATTTGCCTCGTCCTAAACTTTGTAATGGCCCAAATTCTAATTCCAGTTAAAAGCATAAATATATATACTTTTGCTTGAAGTATTAGTTTTAATGTTAATGAACATTTTAAAATAGAAAGGGAATATATATTTTGAAGAATATAACTTTATACAAATGTCTTTGTTAAGATTGGAACACTCTTAATTTATTCCTCTTTTAATTTTCTCCTAATGTCAGGGTGCATTATTGTGGTTGCGAAATTTCCATCCAACAATAGCATTACCCTCACTATCAACATTTTAACAATGGGATAGTGATAGCAGATCAAGTTATCACTGATTTGTTTGGTGGAAAACGATGGTTATTGCATTGAATATAATGTTTTACTTTGAACAATGTGCAACAATGTTGTTCTAACAATAACTTACTAATGTTGTTTTGATTTGCAATGCCAATACTCAATTACTTATTTTGATCATAAATGTTTTTACTCAACAATTCATACTCAATTATTTAGAATTTTCTCCAAACTAAGCATGTCATATTAAAGGCAACACCCACATTTATACTTGTCAATATCTCATTTACATTCCTAAGTGGCTCTTTGAGAATTCTGGGAACATTCATGAATTTCTTGCAGTTTTTTCTTTAAAGGAATTTCTGCCGAAAAACATTGTTG
This sequence comes from Picea engelmannii, assembly GCA_009831015.1. NCBI lineage: Eukaryota > Viridiplantae > Streptophyta > Pinopsida > Pinales > Pinaceae > Picea > Picea engelmannii. The sequence goes on along the minus strand of ML800261.1, from coordinate 276,953 downwards.
TCCACTATATAAACGTTGGTATGATGTCACCCAATACATTTTTATTAAATGTAGAATAAAAATATATATATATATTTCCTTAACACATAACACTTTTACCAATTAATAAATTAATTAATGATCAAACCAAACAAGTATATACAAGTGATATTTTTAATCATTGTTCTTACTTAATATTGGCAACACCATACACCCAATTAATTGTATATTATTTCATCTTGATCCCAAAGCATTCTTATAAAAGTGATAATCACAATATATTTTTATATTATTTACATGTATATTTGTCAAAGTAATCGCAACACCTTTATAGGTTTGATCATACCACCTTTATGTATATAAAGATGATATAATACCTTTATAACCACCACACAACCTCAAAAACCAACTCATGTTACCTCTATTAATTTTATCATTTTCAATACTATTTAATATCATTCCAACTTTTTCCAGGGAAAAAATTTGCTCAATTATATTAAAACATATATTTTTTTTACATCTTCTAATACTCTTCCATAGACCCATTACATGGCCATACTGAGAGATAAGTAATTGTTCCACAAAAAGGAAGGAGACTGCAAAGGTCAACAATTCCAATCCATACAGAAGACAGATGAAACATGTCCATTGCTAAATACAAAACTATACAAAAAGAGAAGCTGTCAAAATAGAACAAAAAGCAATACTGTCGAAAACATTAAAAAAGTCCATCAATGGGATTAATGTATTCTAAATTGTGTCCTAGGTCCTGCAGCTCCATTTGTCCACCTGTGATATGAAAGAGTGCCCTCGGAATCATCGATGGCTTGCTTTGATCATTTGTCTGCTTCAATATTAAAAATTCTATAAATATGTTGGAAAGTAATAAACTAGAACTTCCTTGACAGAGATATAATTCTTGTTTTCCAACCTTCCAATGAGATTACCTGAAGTCTACCCTTATTTGAGAGCCAATCGATGACTACTTTTGAATCACCTAGCAAATGGATACAAGGAAGAGCTAAGTAATCTGCTAACCAGAGCGTTTCCCATGCTCCCATGAGTTCCTCTTTAGTATTTGTACCGCTTCCGCAATTTAAAGTCCATATATAAATAGTAGCATTCGGTGCTTTAATAATACCCCCTGCTCGACACTTGCTACCATCTCCTTTGGATGCACCATCAAACCATTCCAGAATTGAATCCTTACGATATGAGATCAGAATGTCCCTCGGAGGTCCGTCTTTTGGGTGGGCACAAGAGCCAGAATGTAAAGCCAAAATCTTAAAGAACATCGTGTGAATAGATGGACTGGAATCCTCGAACAGAGCTTTGTTTCATTGTTGCCAAATATACCAAATTGTATAAGCTGCAATATGAGAAGGGACAGTCTTATCTAAATACCACTTCTTTAAACATTTTGAAAGTGTGTTCCCAGACCAAATCTTTTTCAGATTTAACTCCTTAGAAATTAAATTCCATACTGAAATGGCAAAGTGGCAGAAAATGAAAAGATGAATAACTGTCTCTATATCATATTTACAAAGAGGATAGCACCCAGGGCCTATCCATCCCATTCTCTGCAAAGAGTCCCAAGTTAAGATTTTACCCTCCAACGCCAGCCAAATAAATAATTTCACTTTTAGCTATGCCTTCCATTTCCATATGGATTGTCTCCAATTTTTTTCTTTCAATAGTCTTTTGGAAGAGATAATGCTCAAATATAAGTTTTTAGCAAAGGGAAATCTTGTTTTATCTCCACCAATCCACATTAGAATGTCCCCCGACTCTTGGATAAGAGCTCCAAAATCTGATAAATCTCTTCTGAAAAGATTCCACTCCAATGCATATTCACCTTCCAATCCCAGATCACTGCTACTAAGCCAATAGGAAGACAGTAACTGATTTTCAGAATAATTTATGGCATGTGCTAGGGTAGTAATCTATTTTTTTTCTTTTAACACAGTCAAGAGATTACTAGAGAGAAAAGAGCTATCTCCCATTCCCAATATCCAATCCTTACCCAGCTTAATAAGTTGCCCGGTCCCTAGTATCCAACTTAAACCGTGTAAAATTAAGTAAATAACTTTTAAAAGTCCAGTCCAGATTCTAGAAATCCCATTCTAATTGAAATATTGGAATCTGAGCCAGTTAATCACAGTGGCATGATGAAGATATTTTTCAATCACTACCCTATGCCAAATGCCCTCTCCCATAAGGACTCTCCATAAAGTATTCACAGCTAGTGAATTATCGAAATCAATGATATTGTGAATTCCCCACCCCCCAAATGACTTAGGAAGGGAAATTTGCTCCTAGTTACCCAGATGCAAATTGTGGGATTCACTATTCCTTTTCCAAAGGAAGTTAAACATGAGTTTCCTTAAAATTTGCAAAATTGAGCACAGGACAACTGCCAGGGACAACCAATAGATAGGTTGACTAGATAAAACTGCTTTCAAAAGAGTAAAGCGGCCTCCTAAAGACACCCACCTATAGCACCAATTATTTATCTTGTTCTCCAACTTTTTTATCAGCCGATGCCAATCTTCCGAGCGCAGAGCTCCAGCCTTCATAAAAAAACTAAGATACTTGAACCCCTGTTCCAACTCTAAAAATCTGAAAGGAAAATAAGCTTTGAACTGAATAAGGTCCTGAAACAACAGACCATCTTGGTGAAATGTCGACTTCGACGCATTTATCAATAAACCAGAAGTCGAACTGAAAAATTTAAGTATTTTATCTATTTCCCACCACTCATGCATAGATGCGCCTGTCATTATGATCACATCATCCACAAATAAAATACGCAATATTTTAATTGATTTNGACTTCGACGCATTTATCAATAAACCAGAAGTCGAACTGAAAAATTTAAGTATTTTATCTATTTCCCACCACTCATGCATAGATGCGCCTGTCATTATGATCACATCATCCACAAATAAAATACGCAATATTTTAATTGATTTGGAAACTTTAATACCTGTCAGCTTACCCTCTCTTTGACTTTCTTTCAATAACAAACTCAAACTTTCCATCACCAAGATAAAAATCAACGGTAATAAGGGGCATCCTTGCCTCAATCCCCTCCCGCTCTTAAAGAAATCAATTGCTTCTCCATTAATCAAGACAAAATAAGAAGTTGAGACCACACAACTCATAATCCAATCTGTCATACTTAGGTCCAATCCAATTTGAAAAAGAAGAATGCACAATAGGTCCCAATTAACACAATCGTAAGCTTTTTGAAGATCAAACTTTAAAACCAAAGACTTTAATTTCTTCTTCTTGATACTGTGAAATTTCTTCTTCTTGATACTGTGAATACATTCATGGACTGTTCCTATGGCATCCTGAATCTCCCTCCCCTGTAAGAAGCTTAATTGCTCTTCGAAGAGCAACCTAGAAAGAATCAGTTTAATCCGATTAGTAATGATTTTTGAGATGATCTTGTAACAAAGATTACACTAAGAGATCGGTGTATAATCTCCAAACTAAAGAGGTTTGTTTACTTTCAAGATTAAAAAAATAATAAAAGTTGAATTTAAAGCTCTAGCAATAAATTCCTTAATTCTAGACTCTTCAATCATTTCCAAAAGATCCTCTCCAACTATATCAAAAAAATGTTTAAAAAACTCCATCCTCGAGTGGGGCCAGGACTCTTATCCACTTTAAAATTTGATAAGACTTTCTTCAACTCCTCCTTGTCAACTGGTTTGTAGAGGGCGGCAGCCTCTAAATCGAAAACCATGTATGGAAACAAAGCAGCCACCTTAACTTGATCACCAGGATTTAAAGCCACTGGTTTGTTATAAAGAGTTTTCAGATTATTCTTTGTATAAAAGAGACTATACATATAAAAGAAGCATGGTGTTATTGTACAGTACCGCACTCTTGCATGGTATTAGAAAGTAAGCATGTATCATAGCCCTAGCCTTTATAGAAAAATAAAAGCAAAAGGAAAACGAGTATTTGAAGAACAACGATTAAACAGTGCGATACCTTATCCAACGCAATTTTTATTATTACGCGGAACCCAGAAATGGGTGCGATCTTGCAGCAAGGCAATGTGGAACACTGGAAATCAGAGTATAAATTTGACGGGCACTCCTACATGTAGAGTAAAATTTTTATGACGTGTTTGTTTTTATCCAACATGATTTTTATTATTATGGGGAACCCTGAAATGGATACAATCTTGCAGCAAGGCAATTTGGAAGACTTGAAATCAGAGTATAAATTTGAGGGCAGTGAATGGTTGTTTTTAAAATTGTCCTTCTTACATGATCCTTTATATTTATTTTTGACAGTAATTTTAATAATATGTATTATATGTATTTTTTAAAACTTTTGTTATTAATATAATGAAATAATAAATATTATTGAATTATTTTGGATTTTTTTTTCAATAGAAAGCTTGTGAGAGGTATGTTTATTCTCAATTGCAATTTTATATTAATGAGTCTTAATTCTCTGGATAGTTGCAGAGAGGTTTTGGGTAGTGTTTATGAATCTTTTCTTCCTTCTCCCTTCTCACTGCAGGATGTGATACAGTGCAATTTCCAAAGAATCCCTGTGACTTGTGACTGTGCAGGTGTTGCACAGCCTCTGTTATAAAATTTGTAAGTTATGCAATGTGCTATGCATGCAATCCATGAGGTGTAGATCAATTGGTTTGTATGGGGTTTAGTCTCCATCAAATCACATGTTCAAATCTCATGGGGAGAGGTAGAGCGTGAGAACCATTTGTGAAAAATTAAACTGTACAAAAAAATCAGAAGTTTTCTTCATCATGAAAGGAGCAGAGAAAGTAATCTGAGTTTCTTAATTTTAGTTTCTGGTGCTTTTTTTTTTGGTTTTTTAAATAAAGAAGCTTCCGAGGTCTTAAAGAGGAGGCAAAATTTATTTTAATGCACGTTACCTTAAGGTCTGTAAGCATTTGAAAGTTTTTGTCTGAGACGACTGGTTATGCGAAAGTACTCCGTATGTTCATATCATAAGAAAACAAGTCGAAGGATGTGAATATTGTTGTATACACCCTCAAAATATCATCGACATCAATTGCAGAGAGAGGAGAAAATACTGGAGCAATTTATGCTATGATCCTATAAACAGGATGCTGTTGTTCTTATTATTACTAGGCTGGCCCAATATTCCTTGAACTGGTAGAAATGGAGCAAGCTAATTTCGAATTTAGTACCTAGTTTGGAAGGTAGAATTTAGCAGTTGGCCCCAATGACTGATTTTGCGATATAAGAAGCCATCGAAAGAGTTGGAATTTATTGTGATTGTTTTAACAATGCCAATCTTTTCGACAGATCAAGGAACGATATCAGTGAGATTATTTGTATCTAAAAGGAATGCAGTCAGGGTTACCAGATTACCGTTCTTAGTGATCTTGCAACTTAGAGTGAATGAGAGCAAAATTCACCGATTTTGTACCGAATACTTGGAATGATCCTTGTAGACCAGTATCTTGCTCCAACCCTTGGAATATTGCTCTAGTCAAAATCACAATCCAGTCTAGTCTCCATGTTTGCTATCCTTCAAAGTAGTTGAATTGTGTTTGGCTTCTTAATTTAGCACCACTGCTGGGTGGTTGAGGAAGCGTTAACATAGCTTGGTGAAACAACATGAATGAAATAATTCTGCCACCAACTTATGAGGAATGGATAAGGATTACGAGGAATGGATAAGGATTTGAACCTATTAGGGAAATTTCAATGTTTTCATTCAATAACTTTCATCCCCAGCAACTTAACATGCTCACTATAACCAAAATGACCGTTGACAGCATGATTGCATTTAAATGTGAATGGTTTTGAACATCACAAACCACCTGTTCTTCGCATAATTCTGTGATGGACGAACATTAAAAATCACATCGAAAGTCCAGTGTTCTCTTCATGGATGAAGTACTTGTATTCTAATAATTTTCACCTTTGTAACCTGCGGCTTGCCTCCCCTTGTAATTGTGGTTTGAACCTGTCAGGTCCACAACAGGCAAAGCCCATAACCTGGGATAAGTTTTACAACTTACAGAAACCCTAAGGGCGTCTCTCCACTAGTAAGTAATTGAGGGCCATGTTAAATTCTCCCACTGTATATACTGCACTTTTTTTTTGGACAGCAGTCAGTTATCCTTGGATTGAATCGTTTAGGGTTTATCAATTTCCAAACTAATGTTCGAATTTCCAAATCAGTCATTTCAAATTCATCCTTCATCACTGACTTGAAATTTTTTATGCCAAAATCACCTGTAAAAATCAAATCATCTATATATAAGCAAACAATTAACATATGACCTTGTTGATTTGTTTTGATGTAGAGTGTTGGCTCACTTTCACTTCTCTGAAATCCATTATGTGTGAGATAGGAATCTATGCGACTGTACCAAACTCTGGGAGCTTGCTTTAATCCATACAGTGCTTTCTTCGATTTGTACACCTTGTCTTCTTGGAACCTCATAACCTTGTGGTTGTTCCACATTTACTTCTTCTAAGTTTCCATTCAAAAATGTTGATTTTACATCCATCTAATAAACTAGTCATTTGTACTGTGCGACAATTGCTAACACAGTTCTAACTGTGTCCATGCGCGCAATCAATGCAAATGTTTCGTTAAAATCAATTCAAGGTTGTTGTGTAAAGCCTCTTGCAACTAACCTTGCCTTGTACTTCTGTACATTACCTTATGCATCTTGCTTCGTTTTATAAATCCACTTGACACTTATAACATCCTTGTCTTTAGGTACATCTACCAATTACCATGTTTGATTGTTCTCTATGCATCTAATTTCTTCATCCATGACTTGTGCCCACACACCATCTTTGACTGCTTCTTCAAAAGTTAATGCATCATCTATTTGTTAAAACAGAGCAAAAACTGAAAATGAATTTGTTGCGTCTTCATTATAGATGTTGCGCAAACTTCTTGTCTTTCTTGGTAACAGACTTGTTAAAGTTGGATATGGAGATGTAGGATTACTCAAATTGCTTGCTTGTGTTTGTTGCGCTCTAAATGTAGACAGTGCACCTGCAGTTCTTACTAGAGTGTTCTGCGTTGTAATTTGCGTCCCAGTGCCAGGTGTAGAAGGGACTGCGCACTAACTTGTGCATGGTGTTTGAACCTTTTCATCTTCTGTGTCATCATGCTCCATTGCATCAATAATTTTAATTGTCTTTTCTATGCTTCCATCCCGTGCTTCATTCTCCACTAACTAAACATCGCAATTGATTATGACTTTCCTTGTGACAGGGTCATACAACTTGTATCCTTTTGTTTCTTCAGAATACCCAACAAATATGCATTTATGTCATTTGTTGTCCAGCTTCTTTCTCAGCTCATCTGGAACATGTGTGTATGCGACACAACCAAAAATCTTTAAGTGCGCCAAATTGTGCTTCAATCTTGTCCAGGCTTCTTGAGGAACTCTATTTTTCACACTCTTTGTCGAACATCTATTCAAGATGTATATTCCAGTTGCTACTGCCTCAGCCCAATACTCATTTGACAAATGTTTGGTTGTCAACATATTGCGCGCCATTTCCATGATGGTTCTATTCTTTCTTTCTGCGACGTCATTTTGTTGTGGTGTATATCGCGCGGTAAATTGCTTGTAGATGCCATGAACTTTACAAAAGTTCTGAATTTATCTTGAAATGTGTTCTCCTCCTCTATCAGTTCTTAGACACTTGATGTAATAACCACTTTGTTTTTCCACAAGTGATTTAAACTACTGAAAACAATCCAATGCATCAGATTTATGCTTTAGGAAATGAATCCATGTCTTTCTTGAGAAATCATCCATGAATGTTAGAAAATAAGTATTGCCTCCTATAGATGGAGTTTACATTGGTCCACAAATGTCTGAGTGTACTATTTCCAATGGAGTTTTTTCTCTATAAAAGTTGCCAACTAGAAATGATTCTCTATGATGATTGTCAAATATGCAGCTTTCACATATCCTTTTTGGTTTTTCAATCAATGGTAAACCTTTTACCATATCCTTTTTATGTAGCAGCTTTAGTCCTCCAAAGTTCAAATGTCCAAATCTGAAATTCCATAACCAGGAATCATCATGTACTTCAGATTGGAATGTTCCCTTCATCTCTACACCATTTTCTCCTTTCTTCATAATGTGCGCACTATTTTCTTCATTGGAACTGTGTGCACTTTCTATTGTAAATGCAGTGTCTAACTGCACATCTTTTGCTTTACCAACAACTAATGTTGTATTCTTCTTCTTGGCTGGCTTTAATTTCAATGAAAACATTCTATTACTTGTCATTTGAATTTTTGCAATAAGTTGATTGCTTGGGCATTTGTCCATGATCACAAAATGATTATCTTCCATGTAGATTATGTATCCCTTTTGTAACAGTTGTCCTGTACTCATCAGATTATGCTTCAAACCATAAACATAATATACATCAGACATAACTTTATGGTCTCCTTGTTTGGTTAAAATGTTTATACTGCATTTTCCTAAGACATTGACTTGGATATCTGTTCCAAGTGTAACCTTGGTACTCATCTAAACTAGAAAACGGTTCTATGTTTCTTTTCATGTGGTTACTGCAGCCTGAATCTAAGTATTATATGTCACATGGACATGCTTGAGCAATGTTGTATTCAACTGGTGAGACTATAGGAATTGTCTCAGCGCACGCCATAAACATAGGGTGGGTTTGGTTATTTGCGTTGTGTGACTGATCTTGACCTTGCTTGTTCTAATTATACCGTCTCTTCCTGCACTCATATGCATAATGTCCATACTTTTATAGTAATGGAAATGAATCTTTGAATTGTCAGTTCTCTGACCACTTGGTTGACTGGTACTTGGGTTTTGATCTCTTCCACCAGTATTTCCAGGACTGTTACTGCATCCACCTTTGACAAAACTTCTTCGTCTGCCTCTAGAGCTAGAAATCCCCCTTCCTCTTCCACAACTTATTGATGATTGTGCGGAAAATTCATTCTCTAATGACATACTTGACCTATTCAATATGTGTTCATGATTAATGAGGGAAGCTTTCAGTTCATCTAGACTAAACTGACTCAAGTCTTTGCTCTCTTCTAGAGTCACCATTAGGATATCAGACTTAGGAGGAAGACTCCTAAGTACCTTCTCAACAACTTTTATGTCTTCTATGGTTTCACCATGAGACTTAATCTAATTTATCAGGCCAGTGACATGGGTATTAAAGGAATCTACTAAATCTAAATCTTTCATTGACAAAGTTTCAAAATATCTTCTAAGAATTTGTAGTTTTGAAGTCTTTACTTTGTCCATACCTTGATAATAGGCTTGTAATATGTCTCATGCTTCCTTGTCTTGTTTTGTTGATGCAACTCTTGGAAGTATGCTCTCATGCATGGCTTGATGTATGTAAAAAAACACCTTTCCATCCTTCTTTCTTTGATCTTCTAAGACATCATTCTCAACTTTTGTGAGGGAATTATATGTTGCCTAATCTACTAGTTCCACATAGCCATTCTCAAATATTTCCCATACATCTTGACCTCGGAACAAAGCCTTCATGGTCAAGGACCACATCTCATAATTCTTGTCTGTAAAAGTGGGAGGTTGCAGATTTGAGGTAGAAGCCATATTTCATTTTTCAACAGAGTTTCTGCTCTTGACCAACTTGCTCTTGATCAACCTTCTCTGATACCAGATCTAGGATCTAGTGCGCGGCGGTGAAAACTTGGATCCTCGGCGTGCAAGGAAACTATGCGCAACGCAGTGAAAAAATATTGTGCGCCACAAGCTTCGTCTCTGAACTCTCAAGACTTTGTCACGCAGTCCACATACTACACGAAATACTGTGTGTTGTAATATAAATACTTTAAACAACAATTTATAAATGTGGAATAACACAATGCTATGCTTAGCACATAAACTCAGAAATACACATGAAATTTGACAACACACAAATTTCTTGATATTAATAACTTCGGTGCGTTGTGCGGGGTTACAATAAAAAGATGAGCTTCGGCTCCAATGACTTCTGCTGACTTTACAGACACAGAGCTTGTGCTCAGACTCCTCAACTTCTCAGTTGTTGTTGCTCCTCTCGATTTTTCTCTCTACCTCTCTGCACACTATACATCATCTCTTTGATTAAATAAAGACTCCGACTTATATGGACTCTAACTGAGACTTCCTGTAGAAGTAACACTGACTCAATAGTAAAGACGGCCATTAATACGAATGACTCTTCAACTACTTAATAGAGATCAAGATAGATAAAGATTGGCTTCATTTATAACTCTCATGCTTGTCGATTGACTTAGACTGAGTTTGAGTAAACGTGCAACTTTGCACTTGCAGACTGTCAGACTGACTGACTGACAATTCGGTTGACTGACAAACTACTGACAAAATGACTGACAGACAAATCGTTTGAGACGTGAAGATCTCATCGACTTGTAATTACTATTTCCAATAGCATGGGAAACCAACAAATCATGTATTTTCTTCTATTCAGAATGCCTAAGTTCATTCGCATGTAAACCCTGCAATATCTACGCAACATGTACATCACTTGAAGATGGGGTTTGCAAAAAAGTTTAAATATGATCTGGCTCGAACCCTTGGAAAACCATGTGGCTTATTACAGTAGAATGAATGGTGACATAATAGTGGTACTGTATACATCACAATCAAGGCAGTGATCTAAGGAAATATCAGGGCGTTGGGTAGTCTTGGGAAAAGAAAGGAGGCTAAAAACATTCTAAAGTGAAAATTACCTGCAATAACCTTCAAACAATGTGATTGTAAGTTGAAACATGATCTCATTGCAAAGGGTATGACAAGTGAGAAGTAGGACACCTTCCTAAAAAATAATGATAATGTTGGACCTTGATGGACTCTGATTAGAAGCCTGGAATGGGTATCAATATTGGCAAATCTTTCTTTGTCCATGTGAATCCTTTTATGCATATGGTAGGTTGCAGATCCAAAAAATTATGGATTATAATTCCATTAGAATAAAGAGAATCCAGCTGGTAAGGAGGATCCAATGAAAATTTGGATTAAAATAAAATTGGATCTGGGTATGATATCAACAAATTTCATAATTTTACTTCAATACATAGAAAAAAATTGTAGTTAAATAACACTATTTTTGAATATTTAGCAAAAAAATATAATTCAAATTTTTTTATAAATTAAAAATTAAAAAATAAATAAAAACTAAGTAAAATAAAAGAATTGAAATTAAAAAACGCAATAAAAAATAAAAAAACAAATTTAGATAATAAAAAAATTAAACAAAAATTTAAAAAACTAAAGAGGAAAAGAACCAAAAAAATAAAACAAATATATAAACTAAGCTAAAACTAGAAAAAAAGGGTAAAAAAACAAAATTATGCCCCAAAAACTTTAGAAAGGTTTAAAAAACACAATAAATAAATAAAATTTTAAAATATATATTAAAAAACCAAATTAAAACACCTAAACTACAAAATTTAATACAAAGAAAAAATAGTTTTTTAATAAAAAAACTTAAAAATATCTAAAATTTTATAAAAAAACAAACAAATTAAAAAACATATATGCACCGGTGATGGGAGGCCATGGGGGGCGATTCTGGGCATCACCCCTGCCTCCACGGGCTAAGCCCTGGCCCCATAAGACCAAGGCTTAGTGTGTGGGGGTTGTGGTGATGCTAGCCATCGCCCCCCACGACACCCCAATAATATGTAGAATTTGTAATTTTTTTTTAAATTTTTTTTGTTTTAATTTTAATTAAAATTTTATGTTACTTCAATTGTAAAATTGTATTTTTTTCTAAATGTTATTAAATTTGTTTATATTTGCGTTTTTTTTTTTTGTTTTTTTACTTTAGTTTCAATTAAAACTAATAGGTTTTGTACTGTAAAATTGTTTTTTATTTTTTTTTAAATTGGTTTTCTATTTTTTTAAATTTGTTTAGAAGTTTATTTTAAAATTGATTTTAAAATTCCCCTGATGGGGTGACACCTGTCGAGCACTTGATACATGGCACTCTAGCGACGAGTGTAGTTAAAACCCCTCGCCGTCAGCCTCCCCCTCTGTCAATTCACTATGCCTAGCATTCATTCAGGCAAGGAGTTAGTGTGTTGGGATAATCAAGGAGGTTTAATGGTACACCAGGCTTGGTCATCCAGAACTGGTACGATGCAGCAAGGCAGCATCACCTCAGCATTCATAGCACCCTAAACTATCATTTCTCTTGTCATCACACAGGTAATCTCTTGGTGTGGTTCTTATTTCTAGTGTTTTTCCTTGGCTCTGCATTTTCCACCTACATTCTTCATTCGAGTGACCCGAGTCTCTGTCAATTTTCTTTCCCCCGCGTCCATCTTTTCCTTCATTTCCTCTCCCACTAGTGTCGAAGCCATGCCTCGCGAAAGAGTTAAGTCCAAACGTGGGTCGACCTACTATAGTCTGGTAGGTCGGCACCGATGCACGGGCCTGCCATCTCTTTCTCTCAATCCGGGGAGCATCTATGTCTGCTATCCTTATTCCGACCAAAGTTAGTGCGATGATGCCCAGCCTACGCCCCAATTGCCCAACCTTGAGCTAAACTATGGAGGGTGCATAGTGGAGGAGGATATTCCTCCTAACTGGGAGGAGGACACCACAGAGAAAACAGAACCAACCGACATTGACCTCCCCTTGAATTATCCTGATGTTGACATGGGCGATTGTGTGGTGGAGGAGGAAATCCCTCCATAGAAGCAGGATGACTTCATGCAAGGAGAAGCTCCCAATTTCAGTGGACCACACAATGAAGCCCCCGATATTGATTGGGATGACTGTTGGGATGAGGAGGAGACCCATTTGCAGCAACACACAGACAAGCCAGCTCATCCATCCTTGGCACGCCACGATTTTCCCGATCCCTGCAGGATCACAAAGGACCATTTAAATCTGATCTTTGAGATGAAGCGAGATATGGCTGACCAACTTCACATCTAGCACACCCTCAGCAGACATCTGGACATGTTGTTTGATTCCCTGTCAAGCAATCCTGTGAAGAGATGATACCCAACATGTTTCCAGTCATTTTCCTTCACAGTTCGCCATGAAGGAAGTCTGGGTTCACCTCACATTTAGTTTCTTTACTGTTAGGATTTTAGTTTTAGTTAGGATGCATTTACAGTCAAATTTTGTTGAAAATAGACACTGGTATATTGGCTTGCCTATGAACATTGCAGGCCACCTATTATGGTTTCCATACATGTGACAGAAAAGGTGGTGGGTTATGATGTATGTTTGGACATGTGTCGCTTTTTTGACATCTTAAGGTAATACAAAATCTTTTTTATTTACAAAAAAAGAAAAATGATTTTAAAATTTTCTTTTTATTCTTTCGTTATTGATTTTATTAAAATTGTTTTGTTTTCATTTAAATATTGCTTTTAAAATATATATTTTTGAATTTTTTGTCTTTTATTTTAATTTTAAAGTTTTAGTTTACGATTTTTTAATACTTTTTATTTTAAACATTTTTTTGTTGAATTTTGTTTTTTTCGCCTTTTTCAAGTATTTTTTTTAATTTGTTTTTAAAAAAAAATTAAGTTTTAAAAGTTTTTTAATGATTCTTTCGTACAAAAAATATATAATTTGTTTTTTAAATTATTTCTTTTGGAGGAAAAATTTAATTGTTTTGGTTTTTTTTAGTTATTTTTCTTTTTCACCTTGTTTTTTAATCTTTTTTTTTAAATTGAATTTTGAATATATATTTTTAAATGTGTTTTTTGGTCATTAAAAAAAAATATTTGCAAAGATTTTGTTCTTTCTATTTATTTATTTTTTAATGTAAATTAAAAAAAAAATGTAAATAAATTTTCAAGTGACCATTTGGGGTCCAATTTTGGGTTGCTTATTTGCGTAGGGATTTGTTGTCAATGTCACAATTTCAATTAGGTCGTAAAAAGATATGGTTTTCACATTTAGAACAAAAAAAAAAAAACATTTTGTTTTACGTAGCATCACTTTTTTATTTAGGTGTTGATTTTAAGGTTTTTCTGAGCTACTGTCTGAATTTTGAAGTCCGTGTTTGAAAAATGTTGTAATTTTGACCTCATTTAAAAAAATGGTGCTACCGGTAGCACCACTTTTTTATTTGGGGGTTGATTTTCATGCTTTTTATACAAAAATATGGGTTTTAAGCAAAAATATGGGTTTTAAGTGTTAAGAGTTCTCATTTTGAGGTCATAGTTCTCGCTTTGAGGTCACAATTCTCGTTAAGTCGGTAACTTTGTTGAAAGTGCTTGGTTTCCTCGTATAAATCGATAAAGTGCTCCCTCATTTAATCATCATTGCTTCTTGTGGAGGATTACTACTACTTGTTTCTTCTTTACTTCTCTTTTTCCTGTGGATGAATAGCTCATGTGACTTCTTGGAGAGATGATCTTTGGATCCTTTTTCAAGTTTGATGGATGATTTCATGGTTAGGGTTTCATGGATGAGCATTGATCTACCTAGTAAGTGTTATTTCTAAGCCTTTGTGGATTTAATCATGAATGTATTAAGTGTGGACGTTCTTATCAAAGTGGTGATAGTGTATTTTCTTTGTATTCCTCTTGAATAGATCATATCTTGTAAACCCTAGGAAGGTTTGTAGTGGACTAGCTTCCCTTGATATCATTTTTAAAGCTTGTTGAAGGATATAGGAACATTTTCTAGGGTTTGTAGTGGACTACCCTAGTCGTTTTCCTATAGGATAGTTTTTTAAGGTATAGGGTTTATCCAAAATCTAAACTTGAATATCATCTTCTAAGGGTTTCTAAGGACATAGGATGGATAACTAAGGTTTGTAGTGGACTACTCTAGGGTTTTATCCAAGGTCCTCCTTTCACCTTTTCCTTCAAGAAAGTTCATAGTTTGACTCCATATGCCCAAGAGGAATAAACGACACTAGTCTTAACTCCTTGTAGTAAGTCTTAAAACCTAAATTCACCTTTATTTTATTGTTCTAGGGTTAGAATAGGTTTGTAGCAACTACTCCTCAATTTTTAGCCATATTTGTGCTAGACATCTAGGGTTTAATTGGAAAATTATCCTTAAAGTGTCCCTATTTATCATTTATTGTATTTCTAATTGATTTTTCAACCCTCTAGGCATTAACATCTTGCATATTTTATGGTTGTTATGTGTCATTTATCTTTCAACAATTAATTGTTTGCAAAACCCTAGTTTAACTTGTATTTTTCAACCCTAGTTTTTTGCATATTTAACTTGTTTAGAGGGTTGATTTATTGTTGTTGTTATAAATTGATATATTTCTAAATATCATCATATTTTACACAGGTTTTTCAACATCCATAGCTTTTTTATTTGATTTATAGTGTTTGGGGTACCTTCTTGACCTATTTTAACTTGTTAGCTATCATTAATTGTCTTGGATATCTCACACATACAAATCTGGAAATTGTTTCATTGAACCAGCTTACAATTACCTTGAAAACCTTAATTTGGTGGTGGTGTGTTTGAGTAATTAATATAGGAGGTTGTAGACTAGGACAATAAAAAATTGTCCCAACACTTCACAAAAACTTTCACTGCAACTGGTGTTGCAACTGGAACATGTGTTGCAACTGGCATGAAGGCACTGACACGAATGAACTGGCACTGCAACTGCAACTGCAACTAATATTGCAACTGATACTACCATTGCAACTACAACTAAGGGTTTTATGAGGAAACCCTAATTTCTCAAACTTCAAATTTCGGAATTCTGATCCAGGGACTAGATGCACCCTCCTAGGGCGAGCTCCCATGTGATCTTAGTTTCACCAATGTCCTCCAACAAAGGTAAAAACGTCACTCTTAGGTTTTATGCAAAAACCCTAATTCTATAGCAACTCCAACACTGAAAACTAAATTTTGGAGAGGATACATGAGGCTAGCCACTTCTTTATAAATTGGGAGTTGGTCTCTTTTAGGCCTGCTCTGATTCCATGTTGATATTTTACTTATTCAGCTAGCAGTCACATTTCTTTTATTATTACAATCACTTAGCACATTTAACTACATATATAAGATCACTAAAAGAGAGGCAATCACTTAAACAAGAGAGACACAAAGATTATCCTAGGAACCCTCTAGGGGAAGAAAACCCAACAAACTTCCTCAATATAGATTAGCCAACCAAGAGCAATGCTTCTCTCCAAGAGAGAACTAACAAAGAAAAAGATTCTCCTCTAACCCTTCACTAGGAAGGAGTAGCGCACCACTTAACCAAGATGTATCCAAGAGATAGACCAAAACCCTTATCAACATCACACCTAGTTGCAGTAGCAATTCCTCCAAGACTTGTGCACTTCTTCATAGCTTGTAGAGCTAGTGTGTGAGTGTCCAAGTGAGGCGCTAGCCTCCCTTATAAATAGTAGTCTGGCCTCCCTAAATTAGGTCTAGGTCGACCTGTCACTTTACCCTTTTAATTTACATTTAATTTTCAAGGCACAATAGGGCCGACTTTTACAAAGGCATAATAGAGCCTAATTAACAAATATAATATAACAATATTCTTTAGGGTTTGTCTTGGTCAAATACAATAAGGATATATTTTGAAGCTACTCAATTTTCAACAGCTAGAAGTTCTCCTTCTTCCTCTAATGTCCCTCAATATCCCACTCTCAATGCTCTACTCTCTTATTGAACAATACTCAATACAATAATAATGGGACCCCTTCCCTTCCTAGCGGCCCAATGTTTTAACATAGACTAATAGCCATCTAGGGTTAAATTTAGGGTCTTTGCATGCATCAACCTTCATTGATGTTAGGCTTTGGACTTTCAATAATATTCTTGAAAGTTCGCACATCACTAGCTCCACATGTGTTAGTAATGGAAGTTGATGTGGCATCCACTCGGTACCATGGTGGTCAACGAAATAGGTCCATTTTCCGAAGGCATAACTTCCACATATGAACTATAATTTAGGTGATTTTCACACCATGAGAAAGCTCTTGAAGTGTAGAACAACATTAAGAGGCTCAAGCTCTACTCACCGCGTTTTGACCACAAAAATGACAATTTAAGGCCTCAAACAAGTTACAAAAGGTTTTGGACCCCAAATCTCCAAAACAAAACATGCCCCTAAAATGGGCCCTACAAGTCAACATCGCCAATTTTTCCACCTAGAAAGTACCAAATTATATGATGATCCATTCCAAATCAATTGACTAGGTGTTTGGAAGATCTTATTTGCATAACATTTTCCTTCAATGAGTCTTCGATTAGGGAAATTTGTAAAAGGGCTAGTTTTGATCTTTTTCAACATATTTTAAGATAACACAACAAAGGAGTTTGGCTAAACAAGGCACATATATTGTTGAAGACTCGTTGAAGTTTACTATTATCAAAGATGGAGGGATTGTCCCTCAAGCTCCTAGAAATCATTTTAGTTTGTTGCAATCTTATCTCTCAAGCTCCTAGGAATCATTTTAGTTTGTTGCAATGTTATCCCTCACAATTCTATACAGTGATGTTTCTCGTGTCTTTCATGACATTTTGTATATATAGATAATGCCCTGGTATAACTTCATTATGAACTATTATATTGTTTTTCAATTATTGACAAGATGTACAACTACATGATAACCTTAGCATTCTAGTAAGTGAATGATGTTATATGTAATGCTTCGTTCATTCAAGTACCATCAGGGATCTTATGTCAATGTGTCTTTTGAAATGTTTATTACATGTATAAAATGTAACTTTTTTATTTCAATATAAAAATTATGTTTTTTTTCTGTCAATTTTTGAAATGCTTATTACATGTATGAAATGTAACTTTTTTATTTCAATATAAAAATTATATTTTTTTTCTGTTAATTTTTGAAATGCTTATTACATGTATGAAATGTAACTTTTTTATTTCAATATAAAAATTATGTTTTTTTTTTTTCTGTAAATGTGTCTTTTGAAATGCTTATTACATGTATGAAATGTAACTTTTTTATCTCGATATAAAAATTATGTTTTTTTCTTTAGAAAAAAACATATAAGGCAAACATCCACCCCAAGCACCCCTTACACCTCACACTATATCACGTATACCTATACCCACACCCACACACTTAGCTACCTTGCTTTGAAAAGAATCATGATTAATGTATATGAGGAAAATACAATGAAAGGAAACTACAACATAACTTTGTTTTATGAGTGAATACATCAAAGTAACGAAATGAAAACATAACCTATAATAAAGGAAACTACAACATAACTTTGTTCTATGAGTGAATACATCAAAGTAACAAAAGATAATGTTGAAAACATAACCTATAACAATGAACAAATGTTTTATTCCGAGGAATCATTAGACTAGCGGACGATGAAAGTTTTTTGACCTAGTTGTGGCTTCCACGCAGAGGTCGATCCATGGCCGCCCGAGGGGGCGGGGAGCCAAGCGCCCCTCCCTCACACAGCAGCGCGTTTCACAAGCTCCTGACCGTCCATGGCAAGAAACCTTCAACCGCGACACCTCCTAGCTTTGTAAAACACTTAGAAACGATCCCTGAAATCGACTTACCTCTGGATCAGCCAATGAGAGTTGTGGTCTCACTAGCGGAACGAGGGCTGGTTGACCAGTTCATGGGGCTTTGGCCCTCCACCAAAACTACAGGCAACTAGATACAAAGGAACTGGAGACCTTTAATACAAAACAGCGTTACATGCTATGCGGTGGGCAGAGGTTATTACCTTTTCGAATTTATTTCAGAAGCAGACCGGGATTTGATCTTCAGGAACGGGCCTTATTTCATGGGTCCTCAAGGTCTTTACCTGAATCGTTGGCATCCAAGCTTTGATCCGGAATCGGAGGTCCCAAGGAAGTCCCAGTGTGGGTTAGGCTCCCAAACCTTCCAATCCATTGTTGGAACAACTCCTCGCTCCAGGCAATCGGCAATGGCCTTGGGAACTACATAGATAAGGAGGATCCAAAAGATCAGTACTCTTGTGCTCGTATCTGTGTGGAGGTGAACCTAGAGGTAGGTTTCCCAGAGGCAGTGAAGCTAAAGGTAGGAGAGTGGCAGCACTTCCAAAAACTCGACTACGAACAGTTATCGTTTAAATGTAGGGGATGTCATGAGTACGGCCATTTTCAGAGAAACTGTCCCAAAGAACCTTGCATGGCTAAAGACACAAACGATGGATGGCAATAGGTGGGTAGAGCAAAAACCCACACAAAGGCAAAAGGTCCAAGATCGGAAAAGACGGCCCTGGCACACCAAGCAGATCCTGAACCCAACAAAGACACAAGGAACAATAGTAAGGAAACTGACTCAAAAAAGATAAATGAAACTACAGAAGTGGGGACGCAGCCAAGTCTTGCAGAGGAGCCAGAACAGCAGAGATCAAACCTGGAACTAGTGGAAATCTCATCGCAGGAGAAAGGAAAAGACCAAGCTCAAGACCCTAGAGAGCCAGGGAAAGCTCTAGCGATGGAGGAGGGAAATATCCCTACAAGAAGCAACAGTGAGGAAGATAGCAGCAACGAATTCACTCCAAAAAAGCCAAGAAGAGGAAGGAAATCCAAAATAGCGGAGAGAGAAAAAGAGACTTACAAGGATGTCCTTAATGGATCGCAACCAACCATCAAACAGTTTATCAGTGTCAGACAAACTAGGAAGAAGTCCAAGGCCTTTCAAGAAGGCCACAACTCCCCCTCAGGTAATCAATGAAATTTGTTTCTTGGAATTGCAGAGGTTTCGGAAGTACGCCCAAGGAAGAGGCACTAAAAGACATTATCAAAACCTCCAAAGCCGAGACCCTGTTGATCCAAGAAACCAAGATGGAGGGACAAGACTTCCTCAGGAAAGCCAAAGCAAGATGGAACGTCAATAGCGGTATAGCAGAAAGTGCCAGAGGGGCTTCGGGCGGCCTTGGCACGATATGGAACTCCAAAAAGTACGACCTACGTATGCATGAAGCGCGCAAACACTGGATCTTCACCAGCCTGCTTCATTTGGAATCAGGGAGACAGGTAAGCCTCTTTAACCTCTATGTACCCGTCTTTCCAGAAGACAAAAAATCTTGTTGGGAGACCTTAAGGGATTTCATGCAGCAAAATGTCTTGGACAACATCATCCTCGGGGGGGACCTGAATCTAACCCTCTCGGCAAATGAGAAAAAAGGAGGCTCAAGAGTTTGGGACCAAGCACGAGAATGGGTAGAGGACCTAATGTCTACTTGGGAGCTGGAGGATATAAAGACAGTAAAAGGGAAATACACCTGGTCAAACAAGAGGGTGGGGCCAGGGCATATTGCAGCTAGACTGGACAGATTCCTTGTCCAAAGCTCCTTCCTCGTCTTGGGACTTAACCCCGACTCTACTATTCTCCCTCACAGTGTGTCAGACCACAAGCCAATCTCTCTAAGCTTGACCACTGACAACAATCTGGGGCCAATCCCCTTTCGATTCAATCCAAGGTGGATCCAAGAAGAAAGCTATCCCGCCCTAGTAGCCAAAATCTGGAACGGTATAGTAAAAGGCTCCCCCTTTTATGTATGGGAAGAAAAGCTCATAAGGTTAAAAAGAGCCTTAAAAGTCTGGGCTAAAACCCTTCCAAACCCCCTCTCAGCGCGACTAGAAGCACAACGGCAATTAGAAGCTCTCCAGCTAGAAATGGAAGATGTGGATCCCTCAAAGGAAAACTTGCAGCAAGAGGCAAAGCTGCAAAAAATCTGGCACCAAGCATGCAGAGAAGAGGAAAAACATTGGCAACAAAAATCGAGGTGTCTTTGGCTCGAAGCAGGGGATAAGAACACCAATTTCTTTCACAAGCAAGCGGAGGCCCGAAAGCAGTTTAAATCGGTAACAGAAATCCACACTCAGGACCAGATTATAACAGACTTTGAGGGCATCAAGGAGGTAGCGGTGCAAGCATTTGAATCACTCTACACAGAGCCTCACCAAGAGGCAAGCGATCCAGCAATCTACCCTCTGGCATTGATCCATGCAAGGGTTCATGAAGATGTTAACATCAAGTTAGTCAGGGAAATAGATCAGCAAGAAATCAAAGAGGCTTTAGATCAACTGCACCCGGACAAAGCCCCAGGACCAGATGGCTTTACGGCCAGATTTTATCAGCATGGGTGGAACATCATCAAGTCAGATCTTACCAAACTCATCAGGAAGTCCCAATCTTGTGCCAGAATCGGAGGAGGAACAAATTCTTCATTCTTAGCGTTGATCCCGAAGGAAAAAGGAGCGTCCAGCTTTGAAAAGTTTCGCCCTATCTCCCTCTGCAATACTAGCTATAAAATACTCACCAAAATCATTGTGAACAGACTTCAAAACGTTCTCCCTGCTATCATTCTGGAAAATCAAGGGGGTTTCATTAAAGGAAGGAGCATAATGGACAATATCATCCTGGTCCAAGAGGCCCTCCACTCAAGTCTCCGCCGGAAAGACAAAGGTATGATAGTGAAACTTAATCTCTCAAATGCGTTCGACAGGGTAAGGCACACTTTTATGTTCCAAGTGATGGAGCGATTTGGTTTTGCCCTCTCCTTCATTAACTGGATCAAAGCTTGTATCTCCGGGCCCTGGATAGCACCTTTGGTAAATGGACGAGCCACAAAGTTCTTTCAAGCAACCAGAGGACTCCGACAAGGTTGCCCCCTTTTCCCCGCTTCTCTACGCTCGTCAAGCCTCTGTCCTTAGCCTCCAGCTAGAGTATGGGCAAAGACAGCTCAATCTCTCCGGGCTCCGAATTGCAAAAGGGGTTAAGGACATTAACCATGCCCAATTTGCAGATGATATGTTGCTTCTGGGAGGCGCAAGTCCGACAACAGCTAAGAAGTTCAAGAAGGAGCTAGACATTTACACAGACATCTCAGGCAGCGTGATCAGCTCAACCAAGAGCAAAATCTATGGGTGGAACATTAATCCAAGAGAAATGCATGAAATCTCAAGAATCCTTGGAATAGAAGGAAGCACCAGCTGGGAAGAGTTTAAATACCTGGGAGTTCCTATCATTAAAGCCACTCCAAAAGCTACACACTGGAATAACATGATAGAGAAAATTAAAAACAGAATCCACTCCTGGGGAGCCAACTGGCTGAACATAGCAGGCAAACTAGTGCTCATAAAAGTTGTACTAACAAGCATTCCAATCTATCAAAGCGCCCTCCTGTTAGCACCTAGATCTGTAATACATAAAATAGAGGCGATGATCAGGCAATTTCTATGGGAAGGAGGGAAGCAAACGGGAAGGAGACTGCACCTTATCAATTGGGGGAAAATCTCAAAGCCCTTCCTAGAAGGGGGACTCCAGTTAAAGGACCTGCATATGTAAAATCTGGCTCTTGGGGCAAAAATTTTATGGAAACTAATCACAGGGACTTCCAATTGGAGCAAACGAGCCCTCTGGAAAAAATATTACCGAGGGCCTAGGAAAAAATGTCTAGGGAATCCAACAAAGCTAGGAAAGGGCTCTCCAATCTTCAGCCTATGTCAGAAGGCGTTGTCGGGCTTCCTCTCACAAATCACTTGGGTACCAGGAAACGGGAAAAACATCAACATTTGGGAGGACTCAGTCCTAGGCGAACCAACACTCTCAACAAGGCAGGAGCTAACGCGTCTAAAAGACTGGATGCAGACCAACAATCTTCACAATCTATGGGACATCTCGACATGGAGAAATGATGAAAGTAATTCTTGGTCCAGGTGGGAAATTGCCATTCTACCCCAAGATCTGGAAGAAGAGTGGAGCAACCTAAAGGTATTACTGCAAGGAAAAACCCCCCTTTGTGAGAAAAAGAAAGACAAGATAGGTTGGGGTCCTAGAGCAGGGCCTTATACTACAGCTGGGGGTTACTCCCAATTCGTCTCAGGTCCCCAAGTTCTACCAGACCCTGCAATTTGGAAGGCAATTTGGGCAGTGAAATCCCTCCCGAAAATTGATATGTTTGTTTGGATAGTGGCCCAAAAAGGAGTACTCTCAGAAGAAAATCTTAGGGAAAAAGGGTGGGCAGGGCCCACTAGATGCCCACTCTGCTGTCAGAAAGAGGAAACGACAAACCACTTGCTATTGGGTTGCCCCTTTTCCAGTGAGGTCTGGCATTTAGCCCTTGGGTTAGGACCCTTGACCCCTATCCTATCGCAGGAAATCCAGCTTCTGCTCTCGAATTGGCAGGCTCTTTGCCCGTTCCGGACAGCCAATCAAGGTCACCTCTCAGCGACTTGGAGAGCATTGCCAAAGTTCATCCTCTGGAAGATCTGGCTGGAAAGGAATAATCGGATTTTTAGAGAAGAGAAGAGAACCCCAACCCAGGTAGCCATTAGAATTAACGCCCTTTTCAGTGAGAGTGCGCCTTACTTTATAAAGGCTTCAAACTCGAGGCCCTTGGGACAAGAAGAAGAAGGATGGATTCGTCATCTTGGCCTTCAAAATGTTTCATCAGGGGGTCCCCCAATCTCCACATCATGTAGTTGGGAGCTCAGAATGGATAAAAGTGAACTGGAAGAGTGGAAAAACTCTTTGAACCCCAACATTCTCTCCTTCGATGGAGCGTTAAAAGATAATCCGGGAAAGGCAAGGGGAGGAGGGATAATAAGCAATCCCAATGGGAATATCATCCTCGGGTATGCCTGGGGACTAGGCACTGAGTCCAACAACAAAGCAGAATCCCTTGCCCTCTGGCAAGGACTCAGCCAAACTCTGTCCCTAAATATTCGAGATTTGATTGTGATTGGAGACTCAAGGCTTATAATTCAAGCCTTAAATCAGAACACCAGGGTAGCTAATGGGCAACTTCAACACGTCATAGACAAAATTATTATTTTCCGGCGTCGGTTCCACTCCACCCAATTGTTCCACATCCTGAGAGGGAACAACGCCCA
This sequence comes from Picea engelmannii, assembly GCA_009831015.1. Taxonomy (NCBI): domain Eukaryota; kingdom Viridiplantae; phylum Streptophyta; class Pinopsida; order Pinales; family Pinaceae; genus Picea; species Picea engelmannii. Next base: position 253,119 of record ML800261.1, on the reverse strand, counting down.
GGCGGATGAAGAAGCCAATACGGGAGCCCGTTTGGAGAAAGGCAGCATGAGACTCAACGGAGTATCAGTAGGAGGGAGTATCCCGTAAAAGTCTTCAAAACGGGCTAACAGCGCAAGTGGATAAAAGGATAAGATGGAGGGGCAGAGGACAAGACAACCATATCTCAGACAGTCCGCACGTTCTTATGAAATGAGGGAGAACTTCATCATGGGGCCGGTGAATACAATCCCTCGTGCCATACCTCCATTCAGCGAATCTAGCAGCGCAAGGACGAGGAGGGGTTACTTAACTCAGACATGAGGGAAGGCTTGTGACAAAGGAAGAGGAACTTCGAGCAGGGAGGCCGAGTCAAGGCAACATAATCAAGTAGCTGTGAAAGGTCGACAGAGTTGCAAGCAGAGGAATACGATGGCGTCAAGCTCGAGCCCCAAACCGTCCATGGAGGAACGAATAACAGCACTGGAAGAGGAACTGGAGAAACTGCAAGGCCTCTTGGTCAACTTGGAAGACTTCTTGCAGAGCTTGGATAGCGAGGTAGGGAGGCGAATGGAGGTGCTAGAGAACTATATTCTCTTCACAAGATCCGGGTTGAGTGAGGAGATTTGGAAGCTGAGGAAGAAAATGGGAAACCCAAAGCAAGACCACGAAGTGAGAGTGAGGAATCTGGAGCAACAGATGGAGCAGCTAAACAAGGAATGGAAAGAAGAAAGAGAGCATCCCAAGGGAAAAGGCAAGGAGTAGCCAGGAAGCACTTCCAAAAGCAAGAAATATTCTATTGGCATTTTGTAACAGCCATCCACGGCATCTAAGTATTGTTAGCAGCTAGGAGTCGTAGTCGATTTAGTAAAGATATTATTGTATCCCTGCAAGCAATGTAAAAGCACCAGTGGCTTGCCGTTGTTTTTTAATACAAATCTCATTAACCGTTTCTGTCAAAAAAAAAAAAATGAACAAATGTTTTTTATTGTATATGTTGGTTAGTAATGAATTTCTAACTAGAAGGAGAAAGTTGTCCACATGCCACGCAAGTAAATGTCGTTATAACACCACTTGTAAAGTCTCTCTTTATATTACATCATCCATACAAACTAAGATGAAATAAATAATATTGATTGAGAAGTATCAACAAAATAGATACGTGATAATATTGCTAAAATAAAACAAGGGAAATAGTTGCAAAGCAACGAGTCTCTGCCTAGTTCGTATACTTGTCTTCTCAGACTTTGAATTAGTGAGCAAACACGTGCATTATTTGTCTCTTAACACTTTGAACTATTTGGGATTTGGGCCCCCTTTATATAAAGTAAAGGGACCGATAAGTAGCCCAAAGGCCCGAAGGGGATCTCATGGATTAGTAAGCCAACTTCAATAGCAAAAGTAAGTACAAGACTATGTTGTAATGTAACGAGTCATAACGTGTGGAACCACCATTGAAACTATCGCTAGTAGATGATTATTGGACATTGTTATTTGCATTTATTTTATCAATTCCATTAATTTTATTAAAGGACATTTGTCCAACGTATGTGTATGCTCATCTTTTGTATTTTAGTGTTTTCCATTACCTAATTGCCTATAAGTTGTACAACACTACAAATTGATATAAACCCAAGTGAAGAATGTTGCAGGAAACCCTAATTTTGATATGGATAAGAGGCAGTGGAGGGCAGCACATTCTGGATAAGGCTAAGGAAGTGTTATTATTCTTTCCTGACCCTGGATAGTTACTGAAATGAGATACCTAAAGTTGGAGAATTGAAGCGATCGGTCTGTCAATCAATGGCAGATATGTGCATTATGATCAGATCTTGACGTGGTGAAACTACTCTTTGTTGCAGATATGTGATGCCCCCCCTCCCCCCTGAAACCGAATCCATGAAAACCCAAGGGCACATATTCTGTGAGTTTCAAATTTTTTTGAAGCCATATTGTTTGCATATTATAATATGGCTAGTCCATGTAATCTCATGTCTACTAGTTCAAACTTTTAAAAATTGAAGGACATGGAGGTGGGCTTTGATCCACTTATACGTACAATAGTCACAAGACCATGCAACCACACATTCAACCACTACCTCAAAATGACCCATAGCTACAAGAAAAACCCTCGTGAAAATTAAACCTTGCCCATGATGAAAAATATATTAACAAATATTAACCAACAAAATGATACATATATTTTATATTTCTTTTCAAAAGACCCATGGTTAAAAATATATTAACAAATATTAACAAACAAAATGATACATATATTTTATATTTCTTTTCAAAAGTAACGAAAATTATAAGTCGTTATCTTAAATTGAGTGTTCGCAACAGTTGGTATTTTATTCATGTTTTAATAAAGCCCTTTACGACAAATCTTCACTTATAAATTGCATAGCGCTAAGCTCCTATAAGAAAGCAAATTATGAATTTTCTTTCGATCAATGCAAGACGGCAAATGCTGTAATGTGGAAAATCTCGTCTTGCCATGTCACAAGACAACAGGAGCAATCCTTTAGGCTTTCGTACAGAATAACGATATCAGTAAAAACATAGCACATGAAGCAGATTAGCTCCTGAACAACAAACCAACATATTACATCCAACCATAGTAACCATCATGACCCAACGAATAAATTCAATTATGTTCAGCAAATTTATTTCATCCGAACCAAGTTTG
>ML800261.1:220809-233893 GCA_009831015.1 Picea engelmannii | reverse complement strand
CATCCTTTCAAAATCTTGTGCCCTTTTCTTATTTGACTCCATATACCCTAAGGCACTGATATCTAACCTCCAACGTTGAAGTTTTAGTGTACAAAACTACTTTCAAAACTGAATTTTGAAACCCTAACTAACCAAACTAACCTAATTAAGGGCTGACGTCACAGTTGGATATTTCATCTTGACACAACAAAAGTTAAATATAAGCAATTAAGTGATGATTTCAAGCATTTGTTGAGCAAATTGTTGATTGAATATATTGTTGGCTTAGTCATCTCCTTAGATATTGATGAATTGATGGTCTTTCATAGCTAATTGACAAAACGTTGAATTCATTTATATCTATTGTAGAACATTGCTTATTGAATAATATCAGATAGTCATTGAAGTACTAACCCTTTGAGTTATAGCCTGTATATATATATATATATATTGTGTTGCTGTTGTCTTGTTCCGGGCAGGTGTTTTCAATAGGGCATACACTTCATTTATTGGCTGATTAGCCGGACTGTCTGACTCTGGTGGTAACCTGTGAGGAGGGAACTCTAAAACTTGACCTTATACCTTCTGCCTCTTCAAACCCCAGATTGTCGGGGACGTCTCCCCTGGGATAACCTCTCTAAACAGAAATAACCTCCCCATCGAGGTGACATTGGGTGGGGAAGGTTCCTGTTACACCAGTTTGATCTCTATCCTTTAGCCTATGACCTAAACTACAAACTGTGTGATAACAGGAGTCACTGCTCAAGATGAATTAGGGGTAATGGTAATGAAACAATGGGCCAACCATTGAAATGAGGTGGAGAATTGGGAATCATATTATTCCATCCATCATTGGCTTGAGCTTCAGGTTGCATAGACACATGAGGTTGCATAAGAATATCATCAATGTTGGGGTGGGGTTGCAAAGGAGGTCTGATAAGTGGTGGAGGAGCCTGAAAATGTCCTTGGCTAGCTAGGTTCAGAAAACCAATTTGTAGGAGTTGGTTGAACTCCTCAGTGTTATCCCCAACTCCTAGGGATAACTAAGGAGATGATGTCTCGAGGCCCTTAGGTTGTAGACATGGAGTAAAGAGAGACAACTTGAACAACAATTTCCACTTACACAAATAGAGGTTCGCCTCACCACCAGAATTCCAAGTTCATCACAACAATATCCACCATAGTAGCTAGCTTCCAGAAGACATTGGGTCTTTCTCCATGAGGTACAATCCATGTATTATGGTGAGTGTCATTTCAATATTTGAGGCATTTGAGTTTGTTACATCTATTACTACTTTTGATTATGTAACGTCTACTTGGACATTATGCTCTTTTCCCTATTTCACTTTGGTGGTTGACATTGCGCCCTAGTAAGTGGGTCCTCTTGACGATTCATCATGCCATTCCTGACCATACTTATCACTTTCCACACTTTATCCCCTTACCTCCTTACCTTTTGGGATTTTCGGGTGTACTGACCCAAGAAGGGGTTGTCCCTCCTTTCATGGGAAGAAGGGATTGAAGGCCCATAGGCTTGTAGCTGGAAAACAATAAAAGACAGTCATTAACCTTCTAAATTCTCTCCCAATGATGCTGAGGACAATGAAATTTATCTCATAAGAAACTAGTGGGACTCGTGAAAAATAAATAATACAAAATTCCAACCAAGGATGAGCATGTGTGGGCACTATTTTTAATGCTTAGGTAGAAGCCCCACACATGTTTTCAACTTGGGGAAGCATAATGTGACCGGGGTAGATTCAAGGTGGGAACTGTTTTTCATGCTTTGGTATAATCCCCACCTTGGCTTCAACCAGGAACCATCTTAAAATAATAAAAGGCAATAAATGGGTTTGGAAAAAGGTTGCATTGAAAATGAAGGTGCAATAGACCCTCTACAAAGGCACCCATAAATGAAACACTACAACCCCTTGTATGCCATGAAACTCGTGCCCAAAGGTATTTCCCCCATCCATAACACCTTATCCACATGACTTATAAATAGGCCCCCTTGGGAAACTCTCCTAAACTTAAGGTATGATTCACCTAATAGGTCACTTTGTTAACCCTCCCATACCTAAACTTGGTAAATTGCATAGGGTATTTGAGCACTTTTTTATTTTGATAAGGTAGTTTTGATGTACATACTTATATGGCTCTTTTATTGATTTGATTTACTCATCATGATGCATTTGACTTGAGATCCTTGGAGGGTGCATTCATTGTCTTTGCACAACCTAGTTGGTGGATAGTTTTGGAAGAATAAGCCTAGTTTGGGATTCCTTGGGGCTTGAAGCCCACATGTTGGATACCAAAGACCACACACCAGATGATGATTATATTCCTTTGGAGGCCTAGATGAAACATTGGAGGATCTCACCTATCCCCTACAAGTCAAACAACTTGCCTTTGGAAGCTAAAACGTCATACTTTGAGGGCTTGGCGTCATGCATGGGTTAGGGTTTGGTGGTGATGTTGACACTTGACACGTTTTGAGGGAGGGATCCATTGGTTCATGGAGGAGAGGATTACCTTGAATAAATTTGGTGTTTCGAGGTCTAGCACACTCATCTCCAACCCAACAAATTGACCTAAAAGTGCCAAAATGTTTCCTCAAGAGGGTTATGTCATGTTTCTAGGGTTTCTCTTATGTGCAAATTATGAATTAAAAAATGTTATTTTGGAAAAGGGGAAAGAGTAAGGGTTTTTGTCCCCTTATCTTGTGGTTTACCCTTTGAATGTGGACAAACTATGTTTTAGAGGATTTGTATAAATATATATCATCTCTATTTCATTTTCATTATAGCTCTCCCATTGTGAGAAGACATATTGGCTGAAATTTGCGCCCTATTGGGTATTTTTGGTACCTCTCTCTTGTGCAAATGCTTCTTGGTTATATTTCTTATTGAATGCTTGAGATAAAGTGGTGTGTCCCTCTTGAAGGCTTATATTCTTGCTCTTGGATGGTAATTTTCTTGATGAACTAGGGTTTGATCTCTCTTTCTCTTGAAATTGGTAAGGAAAATTTGCATTTGTTAGTTCTTTCTTGCTTGTTCTTGGTTATTTTTGGTTAAAAACCTAGGAGGAGTATGTTATATACACCCTCCATTAAGATTCATATTATTTTCTATGTTTATAAGTCATTTTTGGGAAGGGCTTCTAGGAGAAGTACGAGTGTGTACACCCTCCTAGATTTACCCTAGTTTGATTGGCATGCCCTAGGGAGTAAGAGGGTTTACACCCCTAGGGATCTTGTTGATCTAACTTGTGTTTTAAATAATTCATTCACCCATTTGTTTTAGGCACTAATATGAATTTTTGCATTGGAGAAACAAATTGTTTTCCTTAGTAAACACGATTTAGTGAGATATTGATCTTGTTCAAGTTGGAAACGTTTTTTTGCATGTTAAGAGATTTTCAAGGCCACTAGGGCATTTTGATTGTCTTGGTATTATTAGAGATATAATTCATTAAAATATACAACCACTAGGGCTGTAACAAATCTTTCTTTTTCTTACTTATAACTCACATTTCAACCGTAAAAAATTGCTAATAATTTACAGGCATAATCTACTAGTCCTAGTGCACCTTTGGGGTGGATTTTTGGCAAGTTTGGGTGGATGATTTTTCTGTTGTAATTCTTTTTTTGCTACAACCATAAGGATGAATAATATCTCTTCAGTACTTGTTTCTTACAACCATGTTTCATTGCTAAATTTGTGTGCTCTTATACTAGAGTTATACTAGTGTTTAGCTATCTTATCTCTTGTATCATTTATGTGAATTTTAGCATATTTTTAAGCAACTCTAATAATCATTTGTTCATTGATATATATCTTTGTTGACTACTACAAATATGGACAACAATATTAAATTTCTTGTCCACCTAACATATATCTTGGATACTTGTTTTTTCTTGTGTCTCAGACAAGTAATATCAACATCCACATATGCTCAAACTTCTTGGAAACAATTGACCACTATAGATACCTATAGGGGAATTCACTCATAAATATCACTTTCCATCTCATTTCCCCTTAGGTTCACCCAGGATTCCCCCCTTGAGATGATCATTTCACCTCTAAAGTGATGAGAATACCTATCTATGGTGACAGTGGGTAGGTGTTCTCCTAGTTGTCACCATATTGTGGTTTGGCTTGGGATTTTCCCAACCTACAACTTGTGCGATAACAATCATAATCAACATCAAAATGAATATAAAGTCCGAGTCTTTTTTTTCTACCCCTCTTCCAACCAACATTTTGTCCTCTATTCCAATTTCCTCTATTTCTCTTGTTATCTTTGTTTCCTCTGTTATAACAACCTTTGCTAAAGAAACTCATCTAGATGATCATAAAGACTAAGTTAGTATATGCAACTTACAACTAGTAAAACATCAAATATTATTTTGCATAGTATATAATTTAATGACGACTCTGAGTTAACCAACATTCAAGCATGCAAGTAGTAAAGGGAAATTGAGGGAAAATGGGGACAGTCAAAGAATAATTTTGCAATATCCTCTACATATATACATCTTTTACAAAACTATGCATCACTTATGTCTCCAAAAAGTAATAATTACTTAAAACATGGGACAAATAATGAATTTAGGAGATATGAAGGGGTTTGTAATGTACGTAAAATGAAATAAAATGATAAGAGTGCATGATACATGTTCATCGTCCAAATATAATTAGTTTGTCCATACTCTTTCCACAATATATATGCCATGCCTTATACCAACCAAGCTTCAAACCATATATGAAAACCACCAACACATACTCTTCATACATCTTTTAAATTGTTCATCACTACCATGTTCTTAATGAATTCCATCATTAACTTCTAAACATAAGAAATTAAATGAAAAATAAAATAAAATGATTAGGTATAGATGAAAAAATTTGTAATTTATGAAAATTGAAATGAATGATAGGAATGTGTGATAATGTTATCAATTCATTAATTCTATTTGAAACTCATTCACTTTCAATATGTATTTAACTCACAATTTTTTCAAACTCATTCCAGGTAACCATCAATCAAACCGTATATGCCAAATTTCCAACAAAATTTTTCTTTTGAAAAAGATGTTTTCTATTTATATAACAAGGGGAAAATATATGACATTAAATGATATATGGTTCGGGACTTAATGGAATAATGCCTGGAAAGTGATATAATGAGGGGGTTTGGTCCCGTATATATAAACAAACAAAAAAAGTAAAATATTTTCTTCTATTTCATATCCTTGACTATAATTAATCAGAGTCTTTGAATAATTTTCAGCTAACAATCTTTGTATTAACATTGGTATAGTCAACAAAATACATTTGCATATCAATCCATACTCATATCTCAATTCTTTTAAGAGGTGATTTCAGTCCACACACACACATGCACACACATATGTCAATTGCGTTTAGCTTTCAACCGAAATGTTTTTTTGGACAAAAGTTAAATCTAACGATGCCCTTGAAAAATCTAACATAAATTTTAAATCTAATAGCAATTTTATATCTAAAGTTAGTTTTTTCGTTAAAACTAACTTTCAGACGAACTATTAGTTCGACCAAAAACCTGTAACTATGACACTTTTCAGAGAAAGTATGTGTTACCTTCATCTTACTCAAACTTGGGAAGGGACAGACTCTTTAAAATACTGTGAATCTAGATTCAAAACTAGTACCAACATTTTCAAAATTGAATCTACTTTCATTTGATACAATTTGTATTCAATTTTGATTTTTAATAATTTTAGTTAATTTTATAAAAACATGTTTGCATATTATTTTTAGATGACATAATGATTCAGTAAAATAAAAAATCAATATTTGCAATAATACACAATAAAAAATTATGGAAAATGTATATTACAAAGTCTTTCAGTATCCTCTTCAAAAGGATATTTTTATATTTTATGTTTAAATAAAAATTAAGGTAGATACATAGTGTCAATCTAAACATGTTTAAAATCTGCAACTTTTTCAAATTGGTCAAATTCAAAAAATTGTAGTAATTATAATATTCTTTGTTGTCTTCAAAACTATAGTCATATTTTAATAGAGTTTGTTTGGATTGTTTCAACATATTTCATTTTTCATAAAAAAAAGTTTAATAATGAGTAAATTGATGTCAATAAACATAACTCATTGTCAATGCCTTCATTTTTAAGCAATATGTTGTCAAACAATCGTTAAATTGACATATTAAATGTCAATAAAAAAAATTTCAAAAAATAATCAATAGAAAGCTAACAAAATTCATGAAAACTTTTGTTTTTACTGTAAAGTGAAATTCTAAATAAATAAAATGATTTTGTTTACCAGAAGTTGAAAAACTTCTGAAAAAATATTTTTTTTTCTCAAAAAACAAGGAAAATAAACACCCAAATTAATGCTTTTACCCATATGCAAATTGTTCCAATCAGAACCTATAGTTTAGGTTTTATGCATATGAAACTATTTTGAATCCATCATCATTTAACCAATTGTTTTAAAAAAAGGTTATAGTATCAAAACCAACCCAATAGATAAACAAACTCTCTTAAAATTCAAAACCATGCATAAGGGTACCGAAACTTTCAAACCCAACATCATACTAAAACGATTAATCAGTAACATAATTCTATATGAAATCTTTTTTAACAAACACATATTTCTAGCCCAATAAATAGAAGTCAAACCCATCATTAATGGTGTATACCTTTGAAACCATCGAAGGAATGTATTACATCGTTGTGGGTTTGAAACTCTAGCAAGAGCACATTCATAATAAGGCTATTAAATCAGGGTTTGAAATCCAAGCTCAGACTTGGCCCAAAAAAGAAGACCCATTATGAACATATGCAACTTTGAATTTAGAGTCGACAAGACTATAGGCAGGAAATAAAAACCAAATGGAAGAGTCCATAAATATATGTCATTTCAACTCGAACAAATCCCATCTCCATAACTCAGAATTTTAATCAATGAAATATTCTTCTACAACTAAGCCTTTATCAACCACACATTCAAAATTTCAGTGAAAAAGGATTTTTTTATGAGACTATCAGGTTGAGGTTTCAAACCCGACCTTTAGCTTAGAAAAATGATTGTATGTAGCTTCAAACCTAGAGTTAACACAAATCTAAACAAAATGCGTAAGGCATAAAGCATTGACTGGTAAAGCCTTGAGCTTTATGGGTTTTAACTCTTTGAAATATATTCAATGAACCCACAATAATTCCTTAAATTACTCACCTCCAATCAACACAAAACTATTAAAAAATTAAATATTCAACTAGAATGTCATTTATCAGACTATATTTGTGGAAAAACCAGATAACAACAAGACAATTCGAACTCGAGTGGCCTTTTCTTTAAAAAATCAACTGGGTTATTTTCATAATAAGACAAATTGATAATATTGTAGCGAAAAAGATGGAAAGTGAGTAGATGAATTCTACAAAGATTTATTTTAGAAATTATTCAATAGAATGAGATAACAGGGGTGAGAAACATACTAAAAAACAATTCAAATAGAGCCACCATAAATTATAATTAAAAATAAATCACATATTTGATGGATAAACGAGTTGGTGTTTGCATACCTATTGCCAAGAACTCTAAATACTTTCCAAAACAAGTGCAGGTCATTATCAAAACCACCAGGGCCGAGCTTTCTTACTAGGTTCAGACTGTAACTTCTCCCAGGAGCAATGGAAATGATATGTCAAACTTTGAAAATGAGGGTAGTATACGCAGGGTGGTGGGTTAATGTCCACGTCCTTGTGAATTGAATGCATGGGATGTCTCACGTTAACCCAAATTCATATACAAAAAAAAACCCCTTTCCATGTCATATCTCCACTTTCCAACAAGTTCTATGACAACCAACCAAAAACAAGACTGATTGTTAAGTATGTAGGAGATCTCGTGCCATATCCATGTACATCACATCACAAAAATTATATCATCATAACCATTGAATGATGACCCATGTCAACAACTAGGGTTTGTACATCATTAAACCACATTTATCACATATATAAAATGCAATCCATTCATATATGTTGGTTTTTGCACCCAATGTATAACATATACCAAAGCTAGAATGTAAACCAAACAATATTTCATATCATTGACCCAAAGCTCATATACATATACCACATGTTATATGGATTTTGATACTCCAACCTTTGATTAATATCATACAACACAACCTATCCTCGAGGTGTAGGACAGTCGGTGACGGAGTGTGTTGTTAAGCCACTCCGTGATGTTAAAGTCACTGGTTCGAAACCTGCGGGGACAAAAAATCCAACCATGTTAAGGGTTGGTGTGGCTCAGGCTGGGTGTGATCCCCGGGTGATTTTGACGGCTTAGATGCCCCTGAGTCGCGGTTTCTCAAGCCACAGGTTAATCGCGTAGCCAGCAGGTCTCGCACAAATTAACAAACAAAAAAAAAAATATCATACAACACAACCTTGTAACATGAAGCTCAAAAATATCATATGTCGTTTAATATATGTTTATTTCCTTGTATCCACCATTACTTGCAATATATGCCTTCAAATTCTTGACATGGAATGTGATGAGACTTAGAAAAAAATAAAAAACCCTTTTAAATCAAAGATTCATTCTTGATGGTTATAACACAAATTCCCCAAAGACATAATCAAAATGTAATGACACTTCATGAGCATAGGTGTATGCAATATGATAAGCCTTTTAAAATATCTATGATCATAACCTCAATCTTTCATATGCAACCAAGTTAAGGAAGACATCATAATCAAGTTGGAGAAATGAAAATATCACCATGCATATCATAATTGTAGATTATCCTTTGAACTTTTTATGCATGTGTAGTCATCTTAGGAATAATTGAAAATAAACTCTTCACTTGTTTTATTTTCTAGGGGGTCCCACCTACTAATTATATTTATCATAACAAGTTTTTTAGTATTCCCTGCAACCATTTGTAGGATATATAATGAGTGGCAAGTTTTTGATTCAACACAAGGTATGGGCACTATGAATTTGTGGTGGTGCCTTTTGGGCTTACCAATGCACTGACCACATTTACGTGCATAATGAACAACATCCTCAACAAATACCTAAACAAGTTTATAATGGTTTGTATTGATGGAATTCTCATATACTCAAAGACCAAGGAAGATAATGAATACCATCTTAGGTTGGTACTATAGGTATTGAGATAACACCAGTTGTGTGCTAAGTATAGAAAATTTGATTTCTTCCAGAAATAGATCCATCACTTAGGTCATGTAAACCCGGAGGAAGGAGTAGCAGTGGATCCTGAGAAGGTCAAAGCAATCATGAATTGGCCTTCCCCTTAGAATGTAATCAAGGTAAGATCATTTGTGGGGTTGGTTGGATATTAAAGGAGGTTTATTCAAGGCTTTTCATAGATTATACATCCATTCACTTCCCTACAAAGAAAATGGGTGAAATTTGTGTGGTCAACAAATTGTGAAGTGAGCTTCCAACAAGTGAAACATCTTTTGACAAATGAACCTTTTTTGAATATTGCATACCCAAAGAAATATTTCTTGGTATGTATCGACACTTGTAAGGAAGGGCTTGGTTGAGTCTTCATTCAAGAAGGACATGTGATCGACTGTGAGTCCAGAAATTTGTATGAGCATGAGCAACATTATGTTGCTCATGATTTGGAGCTTGCAGCCACTGTACACACTTTGAAGATGTGGAGGAATTACTTGCTTAAGAGGAGGTTTTTACTAATGATAGACCATAGTGGGCCAAAGTAATTATTTGATCAACCACATTTAAATGCCAGAAAATCCAAGTGTATGGTTCTCATCAACAAGTTCAATTTTAAAATTAGACATATTAAAGGAAAAGAGAATCAAGTGGCATATGCACTCAGTCGAAGCTTACACACAATACACCTAGCAATAGCTAGTGTATGTGAATCTGATATCAAATAGAGAATTGGATTTGTCGTACATAATGATGAGTATTTCAAGTTAATAAGGGAAATCCTTGAGCAAGATACAAGAGGGCTGAAATGAAAAGGATATCATCTCACTAAAGATGGGTTTTTATGTACAATGATAGACTATACGTACCCATTTTAGTTGAATAAAGGGATCTCACAATGGATGAGTTCCATAGGAGGCCTTATGTAGGTTACCCAGGTTATCAGTAAATGCTAACAATAGTGAAGAAATTTTACTAATGGCCCAAAATGAAGAAATATATTGCAGAATATATCGCCAAGTGCTTAGACTATTAACAATTCAAAGTTGAACATAGGAATCCAGCTGGATTGTTGCATCCAATGCAGATTCCAGAATGGACGTAGCAGGTTATATCCATGGACATAATCACAAGATTACCAAGGAAAACCAAGCAACACGTTGCAATCATGGTGGTGGTGGATAAGTTGAGTAACACAACTCACTTTATCCCAATTAAATCCACTTACAAAGAAATAAATGGTGCAAATATTTTCATGAAGTAAAATTTCACATTGCATGGCATGCCTAAGACAATCATTTCATATCGAGATGCTAAGTTTACATCGACTTTCTAGAAAATTTTGTTTGCAAGCTTTGGGACGCAATTAAGCTTCAACATTGCTTATCATCCTCAGATAGATGAAAAATTGAGAGGTTAAACAAAGTGTCAGAAAACATGTTGAGAATGTATGTTATTCATCAACCCAAGAGGTGGGAAGATTGTTTTACCTTGGTAGAGTTTGCTTATAGAAATGGCTACCAAGAGTCATTGAAAATGAGTCCCTTTGAGGCCTTATATGGAATGAAATGTAATATCCCAATTAGTTGGGATAATCTAGTGGATAGGATTTCACTTGGACCAGATATGTTAAAGGATATGGAGCAGGAAGTGACCAAAATAAAACAAAATTTGAAAGTGGCTCAGGATAGAAAAAAGAGTAACGATGACAGAAAAAAAACCTCATAAGGAGTTCAAAGTAGGAGACCACGTTTATCTTAGAGTCAAGCCCAAAAACATATCTCTCAAAATGGGAACTTGTGCCAAACTAGCACCCTGCTACTGTGGACCGTTCGAAGTCCTAGAGAGAGTGGGACCAATGGAATATAGGCTTTCCTTTCCTCCTACTATTAGAGAACATAAGGTATTTAATATATATTTGCTTAAGAAGTATGTTCATGACTCTAACCATGTTATTGAATGGACTATGATCTGAGTGGAACTAAAAGGAGAGCTTCATCTTGATTCTCAATGCATCCTGGACAGGAAGGAGACAATGGTCTAGAACCAATCCATTCTGAAGGTCAAGGTATAATGGAAACACTTTGGAGCAGATGAGGCCACGTGGGAACTACATGATTCCATGAAAGAGGCATACCCATTTTTGTTTGTTGTATAAAGTTGTTTATATAGGTGGTAAAACACTAAGGAAAATGTTTCTTTAAGGGGGAGGGGAATCTAACACCCTATTTTACCCCAAGTTTGTAACTATAACTATGAATTAATGTTTTCATGAGTTGAAACATGAATATTTTTACATTACAAAACTAGGATGGACATTTTCAAACTATATGTGTGTGTGTGTGTGTGTGTTTTGTTAATGAAAATATTGTTGGACAACTGAATGAAGGGTGGAGCACCAAAATAGACCATGATACTACGAGTGGAACTATCGAGGGGAAAGGATTACCATTTCCTAAAAATACTTAGTGCCCTTTTTCCAAATTTCATATTTGAAGATGTTTTCCCTCTTTTCCCTTTTCAAAAATTAGTTAAAATGTATAGGGTTGGTAATTAGGAAACCAACCACTCAAAATGAATGGAAGTATGGTGAAACTGGCAAGGACAACTGGAAATTTCTAGCTAGGTTACAACATAGTACCCACCTTGTTTTTGAGGATTGACCCTCAAACTCCTATGACACACGCAAGAAGAAGTCGTGAACCTTCCGAAGAAGAATGATAGACTGAAAGGAATTCATAGGAGAGGATGTGGGGAAAAGAATAGGGAGGAGAGGAAGAGAATGCAAAGAAGAGAGCTAATATGGAAAGTAGAGAGCTTGTTGTTGAAATTTAAAGCAGAGAAAAACCCTACCCCAACCTAGAAAGAGGGTCACGAATTTAGTGCATGTTGGACGGGAAAAATGGTATAAAGAAGGGAGGGCACCAAGAAAATGTGTAACAAATAAGGGACTCCCTATGTGGAGGTTATCCAATTGATAAGGCTACTGAATAAATTCCATGGAGGCCTTGACTTGGTGGGTATAAAGGGAATATCCTATTGTTGACTACCTATGAAGGAGAGTGGCCTTCACACTCAACCTAATTTCCCCTTATAAACCTTATTTCCCTGGTAGTATCATGGTCTAGAATGGGGGTGGCATGTTGTAGAAAAATTGGTACAATAGAGCCTATGATTGGGTGGAAAAGCACTCACCCTTTGTCAGTTGGTATAACCGACAATATTTAATAGATAATTTTTGTAAATTATGCTCTACCTATGAAATGGGTTGTTCAATCTTATGAATTATGTATGTTTTTTATGGCTTGTTGTAAATGTGTTGACCTGCACATAATAGATCTAGCTAAACAATGATACACACATTTGCAGAGAGAATTGGAAAAAGAAGAAGAAGGAGAGAAAGAATGGAAAGAATTCTCATTAACCGTTTTGAATAATGAATAATTTACACATGATATACTTTGTATATCTCAATGAGTTCGACTTGAGGTGAACCAAGTTTCCATAGTGGTGGTCTAGAGTGATCTGGACACACACCAGCAGTTACGGGAGTGAACTGCCACCTATTCTAGTCTCTCAGGTAGTTACATGAGTGAACTACCACCTAGTTGAGTTAACTAGTCAACTAGTCTTTAGTTAACTAACTGAACAGAAAGTAGTGAGGAGTTAACTCAAGGAATCAAGGTTAATGCACCACTTTGGTGATGATACCAAGGCAAGGTCGAATTAGCATGGTGATGATCCCAATGCAACATCTAAACTCAACTCAAGTAGTCAAACTGAAGTGTGAACTAAAAGAGAATATTCTCCAGGTGGAATATTCTCTCCTAAAATATATGAGACTGGATAATGACTAATTATGACTAATAAAAAAA
>ML800261.1:210295-220759 GCA_009831015.1 Picea engelmannii | reverse complement strand
CCAATGCAACATCTAAACTCAACTCAAGTAGTCAAACTGAAGTGTGAACTAAAAGAGAATATTCTCCAGGTGGAATATTCTCTCCTAAAATATATGAGACTGGATAATGACTAATTATGACTAATAAAAAAATAAAAAACTTAGGAAAAAGAAATCCTAGGTGTGTGTTGAAGTAACTCCAACACCCCCCTAGGTGTGTGTTGAAAATAAAGATTGGGTCCCGGCAACAAGACCATGTTAGGTACCCAAGTACAAAATATACACTGAAAATAAAGTGAGGAAAGAGGGAAAACCTCATGGGAACCCNATGTATGTAAAAGGAAGAACTACAGTTTCTAGGTAACTGTGTCCTTCACTCCAAGACGACCTCGCAGAGAATGAAATTTTTGCTCAGTGAAGATCTTGGTGAAAATGTCGGTCGTCTGTTTTGCTGAAGAAAAAAACTGTAAGCTGATGATCCCCTCGTGTACTAAGTACCAGATGTAGTGCATGTGGATCTCAGTGTGCTTTGTCCGCTGCCTCTGAACTAGATCTCTGTAGAACTTCAGAGTGCTCTAGTTGTCACACCAGATGACGATCGACCGATGAAACTGAATGCCCAACTCAGTGAGAAAATGTTGTAGCCACATAGACTGAATGGTTATGTTAACTACCCCTCTGTACTCTGCCTCGGCTAAAGATAGAGCAATGGTAGCTTGCTTCTTGCTCGACCAACAGATAGGCCCGAAACCAAGACTGAGTGAGTAACTAGATGTGGACTTGCTATCAATGCTATCGCCAGCCCAATAAAAATCAGTAAACCCAATGAGATCTAATGTAGATTCTACTGCATAATGAATCCCAATGGTGATGGTGCCCTGTACGTATTGAAGGATATGCTTTGCAGCTTTCCAATGTAGCTCATGCGGCTCCTGCATGAACCTAGAAACTGTGCTAACTGCATATGAGAGATCTGGTCTGGAGTGTGTGAGATACAACAAGCTCCCCACTAGCTTCCTGTGCAGTGTGATGTCAACCAGTGAAGTCTCCCCGCCATTCTCACGTTTGAATCCTGATAGGAAAAGAGTCGGAGTAGACTTGCAGTCTGTCATGTGAAATCTCTCAAGGAGATCTCGTGCATACTTGGCTTGAGACATTTTGATGCCTGATGCATCCTGACTGATCTCAAGTCCAAGAAAGAAGTGTAGCGGACCCATGTCCATCATCAAAAACCTTTCATGAAGAATCCTCTTGACTGTAACTATCGTTGAAGTTGAGCAACCGATGATCAACAAATCATCGACATACAGAACTAAAAGTAGAAGTGTATTAGTCGTCTTGAGCATGTATACATTTGGGTCTGATTTACAATGTACAAAGTTCTGTGACAACAGGTAGGACTCCATCTTGGCATACCATGCCCTTGGAGCCTGCTTGAGGCCATAAAGTGACTTCTTCAATCGACAGACCAAAGATGAGTCCTACATAAATCCTTGGGGCTGCTCCATGTAGATCTCCTCAGAGAGATCACCGTGAAGAAATGCATTCTTCATGTCCATCTGATGGATTTCCCATCCCTTGGATGTCACAATGGCAAGGGCCAATCGAATGGAATCCATCTTCGCTACTGGAGCGAAGGTCTCATCATAGTCAATACCATGAACCTGTTGAAATCCTTTGGTGAAAAGCCTAGCTTTGTATCTGCTGATCTGTCCATCTGCTGCGCTCTTGGTCCTGTAGACCCATTCACATCTAACAATTTTCCTCCTAGAAGGAAGGGGAACCAAAGTCTGGTTCTCGAGGAGGGAGTTGTACTCCTCTTGCATGGCGGATTCCCAAAAGGGATTTCCAGCAGCCTCGCCATAAGACTGTGGATCTGAAGACTGAACCAATAAAAGATGCATGGAAGGCAATGGTTCAGTGGCAGTGAGTGAAATAGGAGGCTCCTCGAAATCAGATCGATTCCTCCTAGTATTGGTTGGATCACCAACGAGATCCCCTGCATCCTGAAGAGTAGTCTGTGCCCACTTGGGCCTCTACTCTGGCTCTGCAACTGCATCTGGATGCTCTGACTCTGCATCTGACTGTACTGACTCTGAATTTGAATAATCTGATTCCTATGAATCAAAACTCTCGTCTGAAGAAGAGTCAGCATGTGCATGCTCATAATCTCAGACAGGTGGAAGAGTGAAGGTGTCTGCATGCGACTGCTGAGGTACATGCGAGATATTTTCCTCGAATTGGACACTACACTTAATGATGAGTCATTCTGAGGAAATATCAATAAGCCGATATCCCTTCACACTGTCGGGGTATCTAACAAAAATGCACTCAGTTCTCTCTGGATCAAGTGCCTTCCTCTTTTTAGAGGGAATCCGGGCCCATACACGTGAACCAAAAATGCGAAAGTGTGCCACTTCCGGTTTGAGGCCGCTCCAAGCCTCGTAGGGGGTCTTATCCTTGACAGATCTATGAGGAGATCTGTTTTGGATGTATGTTGCACAGTTAAGTGCTTCGACCCATAGTCTCTGTGTTAGTGACTTTGCATGCAACATGCAATATGTCATCTCCTTTAGAGATCTGTTTTTCCGCTCAGCAACTCCGTTTTGATGCGGAGTGTAGGGAACTGTATGTTGCAACTGAATCCCTGCCTCATGGAAAAGATTATGAATCTCATGATTCACATACTCTCCTTCATTATCAGTTCGGAGGACTTTGATCTTCTTTCTGGACAGTGTCTCAACCAAAGATTTGAAATCTTTGAGGTGTTGAAAAACCTTGGATTTTTGCCTAAGAAAGTAGATCCAAGTAAAACGTGAGAAATCATCAACAAAAATGAGAAAAAACCTCACTTTGTTGATTGATGGATGCGGAAAAGGACCCATGAGGTCACTGTGGATCAGATCTAAAGGTGCAGAAGCTCGCTTAGACTTTCCTTTGTCGAATTTCTCTTGAGGGTGTTTTCCGAGAACACATCCCTCACATACTCCCTTGGAGAAATGGATGCCTAGTAGAGCTTCAACTAATATGTGCTTGCTAAGCTCACCGATAGCAACCTTGGAGTTGGTTTGCATGTCGTAGATTTCCACGACATTTGGTGCGAATACAACTTTCTTTCCGGTGCCGAAATTTGTCATTTGATACACAGAGAGAAGGTTGACAAAAAGCTTGGGAACATGCAACACATTCTCGAAGCTTCTGTTGGTGAGTTCAATCCTTCCTTTGCCGGTGACTTCGAAAGAAGAGTTGTCCCCCATCATAATAGAAGGACCTTTGCATGCATCCAAAGAAGAATAGACTACTTCTGAGGCAACCATGTGATGTGATGCTCTTGAATCTACGATCCAAGCATTGAGAGAGGAGTTGATTGCAATCAAGGCATGGCTAGAATTGCCTTTCTTGGAATTCAGATCTTCTGGCTTCTTCTTCTTTTCACCCTCAGGGATGCGATCTCCAAGGTTGTTTTGCTGAAGTATCTAAGACATTTGATCTATTTGTTTTTGCATGCATGCAGATTCCAAATGGAATCCTTTGTGACAGTACGTGCATTTCTCTCCTTTTCTTCCCTTTTCTCCTTTGGATTCAGAGGCATCGGTGAAGGGTTTTGTGTACCCTTCCTTCTTTGTATGTGCATGAGATTTCCGCTTATCTTTATCTTTAGATTTATGATATTTGTGGCTGCCATCATGCACAGTGAGTGCAGGCACCCTTGGGCCTTGGATTGCACCCATGTTGATGATCCTGGTTTTCTCTTGTGTCAGGGATTCGATAAAGTCCTCAAGAGAAGGCATCTTCCAGGTGGCTCTAGAGGTGAATATAACAGTATGGAATGTGGATACGAATACAAAGATTTCAGGACCAAGCTTGGAGAGAATAGTGAGAACCATTTGTTTCTCCACCTTCGATTTATCAACCCCGCAAGCTTTGATTTGCGACAGTAAATCCTTGAATTTTGTAAAGAAATCTTGGATATTCTCGAAGTTTTTTGGATTCAATGTGAGAAGCTCCACCTCCAACATGTGTCCCCTCATCTCATCCTGTTTTCCAAAGATCCCTTCCAAGATGGTATAGGCTTCATTGGGAGTCTTACAGGAAGATATATGAAAAAGGAGATCGAGAGAAATAAGACTGCAACTTGTTCCGAGTGCCTCATCCATGCGATTTAAGTACTTGGATTTTTCTATGTCTGATGTCGGCTCTGTATCTGTATTCATGGTTAACCTGTACAACCCTATGGATCAGAGATGTATGGCTATTTTCTCCTTCCATGCAAAATAGTTGTAAGGTGTAAGAATGAATTCTTTTTGGAATTCCATCTTTTTGCTATCTTCGATCTTTTGTACCTGCAAATGTTTTTGGTGTAGCTTTTGTTAGTAATCTGTCGGCTCTAATACCATGTAAATGTGTTGACCTGCACAAAATAAATCTAGCTAAACAATGATACACACATTTGCAGATAGAATTGGAAAAAGAAGAAGAAGGAGAGAAAGAATGGAAAGAATTATCATTAACTGTTTTGAATAATTAACAATTTACACATGATATACTCTGTATATCTCAATGAGTTCGACTTGAGGTGAACCAAGTCACCATAGTGGTGGTCTAGAGTGATCTAGACACACACCAACAATTACGGGAGTGAACTGCCACCTATTCTAGTCTCTCAGACAGTTACGGGAGTGAACTGCCACCTATTCTAGTCTCTCAGACAGTTACGATAGTGAACTGCCACCTAGTTGAGTTAACTAGTCAACTAGTCTTCAGTTAACTGACTAAACAGAAAGTAGTGAGGAGTTAACTCAAGGAATCAAAGCTAATGCGCCACTTTGGTGATGATGCCAAGGAAAGGTCGAATTAGCATGGTGATGATCCCAATGTTGCATGGTGATGATCCCAATGCAACATCTAAACTCAACTCAAGTAGTCAAACTGAAGTGTGAATTGAAAGAGAATATTCTCCAAGTGGAATATTCTCTCCTAAACTATAGGAGACTGGATAATGACTAATAAACAAATAAAAACCTTAGGAAAAAGAAATCCTAGGTGTGTGTTGAAGTAACTCCAACACTTGTGAAGTTGTATGAATATATAAGAGAACTATGAGAAAATGAACTAAATAAATGTGCTACAAATTCCATGTATAAATTAGTTTATTTTCATGCTTGTTATCGTCTTTGATTGCATATGCAGATAGATTTTAAAGACCATGGTCGAATCTCCAAATGTGGCGTGGAATGGGTGAAGAACCTGCTCACTTGGGAATTTTTGGTCTTCCCTAAAAGTGACATAGCTTAAGATCTGGTAGTGGTTGGATTCGGATTGAAGTTCCATGCCAAAGAGGTCAGATAAATTCTCAAAACATAGGTATATGTTATCGCACAATTTGTACTTTGATAGAAGGAATGGTTAAAGGAGAGAAAATTGGTGTAACTTGAGACTAATCCTATTACTGTCACCTCAATAGGATGTCTCTTTCTATTTAGGGTGGTAGGCCGAGGGGAGACATCCCCGGTGACCTCGGGGTTTGAGAAGGCAAGGTCAAAATGGCTAGATAAGGATCCCCTCTCACAAGTCACCACCGATCAGAAAGTCCTGGTTTTATAACCAATGAAATGATAATGTATCAAAGTGTACGTTCCTGGAACAAAGCAACAACAAACTATATATATTTGCAAGTACACTTGCTGGTTAACACTTCATAAAACCATAGAATTTCTTGATAAAAACAATTTTTTGAATATGATGAAGTAAACATAAAAATTATAACAACAATCTTAGCAATACTTCACATTAATTGTCTTGAAATAGCTTCAAAATGACTAAGAATCATTAACCATTGAAATCATAACACTAGCATTTGTTAGAAGCAAACAAGACAATGTATAAAACAACCTTTTTAATTGCTTTTATAATATTTTAATGTTGCATTTAATGGTTGTAGCTTAATTTAGTAACAACAACAATATAGTCAGTAGGTTAGGCTATTCTAGGGTTAGAAAGTGTTAGTAGGTTGCTCAAAGAATAGGTTTTGATGGTTGTTTTGATCAATTACTCAAAGGAGGACTTAGACTAGTGCTTTAGGGAAAATGGAGTCAATGAATATGGCAGAAAATGTTGAAGAAAATGATAGTAGGAGAGTCAAGGACAAGAGAGATTGATATATTGGAGTGTTGGTAACCCAAGGCTCCAATTATCAAACCCTAGGGGAAACTAGCTACTAAGGTGTAGGTAACCCTAGGCCTTAGTAGAATTTCCTCCCTCCTTAACTCAAAGATGAAGCAAAAATCGGCTAAGATGAAGCAATGGATACTTAAGGTATTGCAATGGCAAGGCCTTAGCACATGCTTCAAGAAAAATGGCCTTTTGACAAGATCTAGTAGGTGAAAGATTTTGAAGCTAGGACAATAACATGTGCTAGTCTTCCTAGGGTCTAGTCAAGCAATTTCATAATATTTAAAGTAAATTCAAGAGAAATAAACTATAACCATTCAATTAAGAAGAATTGTAGAAATATCACTTACATTCATCAAGAATAATCAAGAAAAACCCTAGTTGAACACTTCCACCAAGAAACTTGTCAAAATACTCCAAGATTTAGCCTTCCTCAACAAGTGTGCCTAAAATTTCAGACAAGAAACCCTAATGAGGGCGTAAATTTAAGTCCTCACAAGTGCGAGTGAAATATGATGAAAAATAAGAGTGATTATCCCCTTATTTATATAGTTATAATGACTAGAATTAGCTCAAAAAGATCGACATGGCTTGTTACACATAATATCCAATTTTTTAGATTAAATATCATAATTAAACCCTAAAACAAGTTGTAAAGGTGATTGCATTCCATTTTAGGGTGACATTAGGCCATTTTTGGGAAACGTTGGCTTCCTGGAGAAAAACATTAGGCCTCCTTGGGCCTTAGGATCCTGCCACACGTGCCACTTGGCACACAATTGCCTCCAAAAAATCCAAAACGTTGGGTGACATCATGGGTGACCTAGGTGATGTCATGGGCCTTCCAAGGCCTACATCATGGTGAAAAGGGAACAACCCCCTTGGGTCCAAGCCTGCTAGGCTTCCCCTGATGAAACGTTCTCCTTTCTCTCTGTGCAATCCTCTGATCTGTTTCTGCCCCTGGTTGGGGGTCTCAACATCCATCTGGTGGGCTCTTAGCCCTATGGAGGTTTGAACTAATCATCTCCCCATATGTACATGTCCATCGGGTGTGGCCCTGCAACATCAAAAAATACACCCTCCATGGGCTCATAACTCACAGGGATCATAGCAATGTCAATCACATCTAATCATCAAGCTATTTAAACATGTGCATAAAACCCCCTTTACCCGGACAAGTGCTCAAAGAAATTATGCTATTCTACAAGCCAAGTTTGGAGGGGACGCTAAAACGTCCTATTGGGATAATTCTCATTGGATGTGGGATGTTCCCGGTTGAAGTCAAATCCAGGCCATCTAAGTGGATGATGTGGTAGGGGATGTCTGGGAAATGGTGTAGTGATAGCAGGGAAATGTATGTCTTACCTGTGGGTGCCTCTGAAGAGGGTGAGTTTCACCTTGTCATGGATGCAAATGTTTCCAAGCCCATTTATTCCTTTTATCTTTTATTCTTGTTGATTTTTCTTTCAAGAGGATAATTAGGGGACATTGCCCTAGCGTGGTGACCGGTGGTAACAATGTTGCCGACAAGCATTTCATTGAAATGAGAAGGTTGGCTCGTGATGAGAACCCCTTTCTCTTGGCTATGCCACTAAGAGCCACTACCCTATCATGGTGACCAAATGTTGGTAGTGGCATACCGCTACATGCCCATGGGCCTAATAGGTTGGCTCATGATGAGACCCCCTATCCTCCAAATATCCTCCAACTAGGTCTTGATTTATTTATTTTTTATGGGTCCCTTTGTTTCTTGCTGAGAATATTTTTATTGCTTTCTCGGGGATCCCTGGGCGAAGCATCTCAAGGTTTCCTTCTTTTGGATTTTATCTTTTTCCAACTAATTTTACCCTCTGGGCCTTTAGCCCCTTCTTCTTACAAGGTAAGGTACAACCCTTAGATATTTGGCCAAACCAATGCCCGAACCAGTGTAATGGAATGGATGAATGGGAAAAATATGGAAAGTGGTAAGCATGGTGGGAATGACGATGAAATTTCGTGAATCCCCCCAGTGGAAACTCAAACCCTATGAGAACCATCTTACTAAGGCATCTTGTCATTCCCCCCAGGTGTGGTCAAGTGGAAAGGCATAAGGTCCAAGAACACGTTAGAAGAAAAAATAATTAAATGCACATATTCAAAAGTTTTGAGAATCAAAGTGACACATACCATGATACCTGGACTCATTACCTCATGGAGCAAGACCATTTCTGCTGCAATACTAGGACAATGTGATGGATGCTGCTACTGCTGACAAAGTGGAGGTGTTGAAGAAGAAAAGAATGGGCCCTCCAGGGCCATGCTCAAGTCGATCTGGCTCTCGGTACTCCATGTCTAGGACCTGTGGGCCCTGAGACATAATCTCCTTAGTTATCCCTGGGCTAGGGGATAACAATATTAATTGTTAATTTATTTCATTCCTTGACCATTTGCGTAACCTTGTTGTGGAACCTCAAATCGTGAAGCAGAGGAAGGGATGAGTGTCATCCTATCGTTAATTTGGATGAAAAGAGGAGTCTCTAAA
The DNA here is from genome assembly GCA_009831015.1 of Picea engelmannii. NCBI lineage: Eukaryota > Viridiplantae > Streptophyta > Pinopsida > Pinales > Pinaceae > Picea > Picea engelmannii. The sequence continues at coordinate 212,088 of ML800261.1, read as the reverse complement.
GTTAAGACCCCTAAATACCGAAAGGGATCAAGCATCGTTGATCGTGATCAATCTCATTTGTCAGATCCTTTGGGAAGGAGTCTTCTGGAGGATCTGTTCGAAAAGAAAATTAGTGATTTTGTGATTCTAAAATGGTTAGTTCAACCAAATAACCTTCATTCTTTTTGAATTCCGAACTAATCGTGATTTGTTGGATTGATCTAATCTTGGTAATCTAATCCTTCAGGTGGACTTGTTCAAAAGGATCCGTTCAAGAACCCAAATGGTGATTTTGGCGTTTCTCACAAGGTTAGTCCTATCAACTATTCATTGTGTATCTTCGATCCCGAAGTGAATGCAGGTCTTTTTACTATTTATATCTTAGCCATCAGATCTATTGAGGAAGAAATGTTCAAAGGATTCGTTTAGAGAGTTTCGCGAGAAATTTTTGTAGTCTGAAGGAGAGATTTTGATCTGACTAAAGATCATGCAATTTAGAAGCCCATTTGGATCTGGGTCATTGAATGGCATGGATTTCAACCATTCGATCCGTTCGAAAAGCATGTTGTCTCGTAAGTATTGGGTGTATAAAATAATTCCACATCATCTTCCTGGCTCAACAAATCCTTTCAGCATGCCATGTCAACAATGGTAGGAAATAGGATATTTCTAGGTGGAAGGCGACACGTGGAAGAGGACGACAATCCTCTATAGTATATTTGGGGAGAAAGGATGGTCGTTATTTATTGAGTACATGTGAGCCTAAAAAGGATACAAGTCATTGATCACGGAAGATATGGAATTCTCAATCCTTCAGAGGATTGTTTTCAGGGTGGACTCATTTGAGGAGAAATTGTGAAAGTGACATATCAACCTCACTGTTACCCCCCAGCCTAGGGGTAACTAAAGAGAATATGTGTCAAGGCCCACACATATAATACATGGAGTATCGAGAGAGAGGGAGAGATGACCAACTGAGCCCACATTGAGAAGACATAGTCCCTCCTCTCCACCACACATCACCATTCATTGTCAGCAACACATCAGTGTTCATTACACCAACTTGGCCCATAAAGGACATCATGTATTTCTTCATGAGGTAACAAGTCCAGTTTCATGGTAAGTGTCACTTTAATAATTGAAGCATTTGAGCATGTTGCAAAGGGTCCTTTCTTGATTATGGAACGTTTTCTTGGAAATTATACATTTTGTCTTATTTCGCCTTGGTGGTTGACATGGTATCCTAGTAAGTTGGTCACCCTCGGGAAAATGGTTTCTACTGGGGGTCTCCTTGAAGGGTCATCATACCATTCCCACTCATGCTTACCACTTTCGACAATTCTTCCCCTCTATTTCCTCATATTTTGGCATATACATTGATAAGTTAGAAGAATGTTTGGAAAAAAGAAGGTTGTGTCGGCCCTACTCTCACTGGTATAGTCATCAATCTTCTTCTTTATGCTGATGATATCGTTCTTATGGAAAGGAGTCCCCATGATCCTGAAAACCAACTAAGAACCCTCAAGGATTTTTGCTCCAATATGGGTATGACTGTTAATACAGACAAGACTAAGGTCGTGATTATTAAATCCAATAAGATCCCTTATGATACCTTTGTATATGACAACAACAACTTGGAGGAAGTGACTTCATAAAAATATCTTGGAATTGATATTCACCATGTTATCCCCGATATCTAGGGATAACTAGGAGATCATGTCTCGAGGCCCACATGTCCTAGACATGGAGTACCGAGAGCAGGAGCGACTTGAGCATGGCCCTGAAGGGCCCATCTTTCTTCTTCTCAGCCAGCT
>ML800261.1:154781-169192 GCA_009831015.1 Picea engelmannii | reverse complement strand
ACCACTTTGACTACTTTGACCTTTTGGGGCTTCTAGATGACATATGAGGGTCCTCCAACTTCGTAAGGCCATAACTCTCAAACTGTGAGGAGTTATGTGACATTCCACATACCTCTAGAAATGGAATGACATGTACTATCCATATAGAATAATATTATATGAAAATATATCATAACTCATACCGTTATCCATCAAACAAACTTGGGTCCATTACCCAAACTTGGGGTCTCCAACTTCTCATGGCCATAACTCTTTAACTGTGAGGAGTTATGTGACATTCCACATACTACCAGAAATGGAATGAAAAACACTATTCATCTAGGATAGTTTACCTGAAAAATTCATTGTCCTTCATCTCATTATTCCACAATTAAGCATGGGTTCTCTTACTCCGCAAAACATCTTCCCGTGAGGGCTTTCACCATAAGGGGACCACTTTGGAGTTCATCCATCTTTACTTCTTATCAAACATGAAAAGACAATAATGAGTCATCTTTACATCAAACAATATTGGGTCCATTACCCAAACCTTTGTGCTACAGGGCTTTCTTCAAGGGTTGACATCAATGACAACCAACCTTAATCAACAACTTAATGTGTTCTAACTTCAAGTGGGATTACGGTTCTCTTTTACTTTCCATTACACATAGCATTCAATGTTCGGACCATAAAAAATGAAAGGAAAATAAAAGGGCTTGGAAAATTTTTGCATTGCAAATAAAGAGATGCAACACACCCTCCACAAAGGATCTCATAAATGAGACAATATGAGTCCTTCATATGTCAAGAACCTCATGCCCGAAAGTACTACCCCAATCCATCTCATACTCACTACATGGACCAGAGAGGGTCCTCTTGGTAAACATTCCTTGATTTGGGGATTGGCCTATCCAATAGGGCACCATGACACCCCTCCCATATCTAAATTTGGCAAAGTTTATAAGGTCTTTGAGCATTTGTTTAATTTGAAAAGGGAGGACTTAATGAACTTGTTTGGGTGGTTCTTTTATTAAAAGTGGCTTAATTGGAATGATTCATATGACTTGTGCAACCTTGGAGGGTGTATTTGCTTGTCTTTGTAGGACCTTACATAGACAAAGCTATTCATGGAGGGACTAACCCACTTGGATCTTCATAGGGGCTTAAGTGCCCACTGGATGGATGTTACGCCCCACTCATGGGAGGCCTAAGATGATGAATGTTGCACCTTTAGAGATGTCCCTAGAACCTAGACAAGAGCCAAAAATAATCAAGGGGAGATGGCATCACCCTCCTATGCCCAAACGTCCCTCCTTTGGAGCATGATGTCACACTTGTGAGCGGACGTTTGGCACATTTGGTGCACTTGGTGGTGTTGTGGGCTTGGAACCCCACATTATTGCTTCATTTTGGGATGATGTGACACCTTCCTATCATGACTTCTTGGCCTTGGGAGGATTATCTCAACACATGCCACCTTGGAGAGAAGCTTTATGAGCTAATAAGCTATCATTTTGTTATTTTTGGTCATTTTGTAACCTATGTGGGAAAAAATAGCAAAATGATTTTCTAATTAAGCATTATAACTTAGGTTTTAGTCTAAAATCGTGGATTTAATTGTAGTGTGGACAAACTATGACTTATATTTTCCTCTATAAATAGATACAAGTCATTTGTCACAAAGACATAACTCATCACTTGATAATATTACTATTGGACAATTCACCGTCTCTTTTTTTTCTTATCAAAATGGATGCAATTCTTTCCTATTAGAGTAATAAAAGCAAGTGAATTATCTTGATGGTGTTTCTTGGCAAATTGTTGGATGATATTTGGTAGTAAAAGTTTTCTTTCATGCCATCTCTTGGATCTGGTGAGTAATTTCTGCAATTCATTGTCATCTTGTTTGTTTAAATTAAAGAAATATATCTAAAACCCTAGGACGAGTAAAAGGGATTACACCCTCTACAAAATTTATTTCTTGTTTGTTATTGAATGGATATAATGATTTCTACAAGAAGTAAGAGGGTTTACACCCTTGTTCCAAGGCTTAGCTAGGGTTTATTTCTCTAGGTAGTTATAGGGTTTACACCCCTAGAGAATTATCAAACCCTTGTTCATCTTGGATTCCACGCTAGACTATTTGGAAGGATTGTTGCTGTTTTTTATAAGGGTTTAAATCTAAAAAAAAAATATCTTCTTCCTCTTTGTTTAGTTTTCCTTCCAAGGAAGATACTTCATTCACCCAATAACAAGGCACTAATATTTGTGTTGGAGATTGTTAATGATTGAATTGGTAAACATGAAAATTGATGTTTTGGAATTGTTCAAGTTGGATTTGAATTTTTCATGCTTTAAAATCCCTTATGCTTCAAAGGAATATTAATTGGTCAAGTGGTTAGTTTTTTCTAATAAAAATTAAACTACAACCATTAGGGTTGCAACAAACACTCTCTCTTACACATTTTCTTTATTATTCTACCACTGAAAATTGCTTGTAAGTTGTGATAATTAATCTACTAATAAAGGGTTATTGTTTGGGTGGCTTACTTGTTGATTTTAGTGGTTGGAATTTTCTATTGTATATTTTTTTGTCTATATCCATAGGGCTATCATAATTATTTGTTGATAACACTCTTTTGCAGCCCTCTTTTGGAATCAAAATCTTGGTTTAATCATTGGAAAATCAATTACTAATTGCAAGCTTTCTTGTCCAATATCATGTGTTGATTTTGATGGTCTAATTTGCAGTTGTTATAGTTTCATTGTTGTTGATATATCATTGTTATATTCTTTAATTTTAGGACAACATTTCTTGTTGATTTCCCTCTTGTCTCAAGGCTTATTTTATCATATGTTGTCTTGGTTTGGATTGTCTAATGTTTTTTTTACAGGTACTATCAATTGACATCCTTTTCCTTGACATATAATAATCCTCCACCAAGCCTCAATATATTTAAATAAATACCTATAGGGATGTTTCTTTCAGCTCTTTCCCTCTCCCCTTGCAACCCCCCTAGATTCCTCCAAGAAGCCTCCCTTGTGTTGGACTTGTCCATCACTAAAACAAGGGGGGTATCTATTGAGGTGATAGTGATAGGTGTCCCCAGTTGTATCACACATTGTTTATTTGGGTTGGGATTTTTCGTTGATCCAGGAGGAACTGGGAATGATAAAAAAGGTCTAGAAATATTCTAAACATCTATAAAGGTCCAGAATGGTTCATAAATGCTCAAATTTCAAATGCTTCAAATCATCATAAAAATGCTATCAATGTGTAGATATCGTCGTCATCTTTCCAATGGTGCAAATGTCTCATAAAAAAGAGCTTGTATGAAAAATTTATCAACGACCAAATTTCTAGTCAACCAAGGTCAAAGGTCAAAGTATAGGAAAAATAAAGAAGTGACACGTGTCACCATTATAGGGGTGATACGTGGCACCTGAGTGGTAGCTGACTTGGTAAGGTGCAATCCAACTACATGTTAGAAAGTGGTTCAATCGCATGATGACAAGTGGCTCCAATCATAGTTTGACATGTGGCATTGGAAGAGCCAATGAGAGGATACCATGTGTAAACCCCTCATTGGCCAATATTGGTTTGTTTATATAAAATATTATGGAGTTAATAGGGTTTGACCCCATGACCTCCAAATCCACCAAAAGTCTTAACAAAGCTCCATCACCAACACACCACACATTGGTTCTTAATATCTAAGTGGCAATTAATTTATTTAAAGTTAAATAAAGCTTCATATGGGTGGCCAAAGGGCTGAGGGCCTAAGCCCTCAACCCTTGGCCCTTGATCATGTTAAAAACCATGTAACCAATGCCCTATTTCAAAGGGGTATTAACATACATTTTGCGCAGGAGTATATAACCATGTGTTATATTATAACAATATATTATATTGTTATAACCATATGGAACGCACCAAAGAAAATCATGTGGAGGTTATATATATATATATATATATATATATATATATATAACAAATAACCAAAAATATTTGTGGTCAGTGGGTTCTATACCCACGACCCACCAACCATTGCAAATACTTATCCAACCTTTTCTAAGCAATTATCCGTTACTCTTAGTTGGTTATAACTATAACTCTAAATACAAATAAAGGGTTGAACAAAATTCGGATTTGGTTAATAAACCAACCAACTTGTATTTAATTACTCCTCAAATTTTAGGATTTTTTTAAGAGGGGAAGCCTATTTAATGGCATGCACCCCAAGGCTATAGAACACACACATTTATGCATAGATTTTAGTCTCATAAAGCGTGCCAAGAGTACGAAAGGTACGAGGCTACAACGTAAAGCGTGTTAGGGGTCACTTTGATGGAATTTCAATTATTTTATATCATTTTTGCATGATTTTTCGCCAGGAATCCAACAGTGTACTCTGTTTATGTATTTGAGTAATATGTAAAAAGTTCATTGTAAAAAACAAGCATTTGAGCATTAATAAAAGAAGTCGATATTGGAAGTGGACCCAAAGAGGTAGCCCAAATTGGGTGAACTCCATTTTCTCCAACTTGCGTATGTGATTATATGATTGTTGTTCATTTCAAGTTCATTTATTTGCAAGTCATTCATCATTAAAGTGGAATTGGTTAGATAAGTATTTCACATGTAATTTGGAAAACTGTGAAACAAACATTTTATTTCGAAGAACAAGTAGATGTATATGTGTATTTTCAATTATCAACATCTAAGTATTTTTCTGATCAAGTTGGTATCAGAGTAAGTTTCACAACTATTTTGAAAATGGATGCCTATAAGAGCCAAACTCAAACTTGGTAAAGGAAAACTTGCAAGTTATAAGTCCGAAATTGGAAAAAGATTTCGACGACATAAGATGGCTTCAGTAAAAGAAGATGAAGATCATCCCATGGCCCAAGAAGAGAACATAGTTATGCTTCAATCACTAAAACAAACAATATATGAGTTAGAACAGAGAATTCAAAAGCCTACAAGCGGAGAATCTTCAGTAAAAGGAGAAGGACAAGGTGAAGGCGGTGGAACTTCCGAGCCCCCTTTCCCTTCCTCCTCCTCATCATCAATTTCTTTTGAAGTAAGTAAACATTCTTCTCATCGAAAGAAGTCCTTTAAGAAGACTGACCTGTTGACGGGCATATGTGAACACACCGTCAACGGGAAGGGAATATCTAGTCTGGGGTTGTCCAAGTAACCCAAGCCGTTTGAAATAACCTACCCTAATGGGTTTTACAGATTTGTTAGCCGGTGAAAACGCTAAGGTAAAATAAGAAAGAAAAATGACTATCTATTTATGCAAAACCACTATGTACATTTGCTACTATATCTATCTTTAATATATAAATATCACACAATCTTATTTATATTATATACAATATTTATGTACATATACAAGGTTTGTGTAAATCCTTGTGAAACTGAAAATTGTACTACTGAAATGGAGTTTAAGTAACACATGAAAGACAAGGGAAACTATTGTGTAACTAATTAATAACTTAATAGAAAAAATAACGCTAAAAAGGAATGAATACGATTTATAATGATATAACTAAAATGATCAAAGCATTTAAAGTTTGAGTTGTAATCATTATCCATTCAATAAAATAAATAAACCTATACAAATAAATTGACTTGTTGTTGATCAACAACAAAAAAAAAACTGTGATTTTTTGTCTTCGTGTGTAAGGTATGCTCCAGTAACCTGTTTTCCAAGTAGAAATCTATGGCAAGCACTTTACATAACAACAAAAAGAAAATTATGATAGTACCTTAAAAATTCAAGCAATTTCAACAATTCATAGGTGACTTATAAGGAATAGAAAGACAAATATAATCCATTATGATGTTATGTAATTTGATACACAAAGAATGAAAGCAACTCCAATCATATGCAATTGATATAACAAATTCAAATGTTTGAGACAACTCAGAACACAATGATATTTGTCTTATGTTTAATATATCATATGGACCATAATAACCAGAAAGAATGAACTATGTCATGAACAAAAAGAAGAAATACATCAAATCATATATATATATATATATATATATATAGAGAGAGAGAGAGAGAGAGAGAGAGAGAGAGAGAGAGAGAGAGAGAGAGAGAGATGAACATACAGAAGCTAATTCAATCATTATATGTTTTATGCTACGAAAAATATGAAAGGTAACACGACTAATAGATAATCACATTAAAAAATTTATTGTCCAGACGAAAGACATCAATCAAACTACCTTTTCATATTTTTCATTCAAAAAAATCTTAGTCCGTTCTTCCAGGTTCCAAATTGTCGTTTCAAAATAAAAAATGAATATTTAAAGGGACTCCTGATTGATTCTCCTATCCACAGGATAAAGATCAATCTGTCCAAAATAATGAAATTCTAACCTCCAATCTAAACTAGATTAAAAATAACAAAAAATATAACAACTCAATAAGTTTGTTACAAATGGTCATACATGATCAACAACTGTTTGAGAAAGGATCTAACATTTTTCAAAATAAATAACATCCCAACTCTCTAATAGCTTGATCAACATGCATGTCAACCATCCAAGTGTTGTAAAAGACCTAGAAAAGACAAAATAAAAATAATATTAAAATCTAATTAACTAATTTTAAGACTAGCTACAGGATCTTCGATTCTGTAGCTAGTCTATCACAAACAAATCATGTTATTTTAAAACTTATTCAATCACAACAGAAAATGACATTTAGTTACCCAAAATTAAGCATTCAAAAGTGATGGATTGTGTACTTGTGATCCTGTAATGAGATTTTCATTAATTGAATGTTTAATAATCACATCTCCATATTTATTTATCCTTTTAACTGTTCGAGCTCTGGGCTTCTGGGATTCTAGTTTTAATTTATTATTTTCTTCTTCTAACTCTCTATTTTTCCTTGTGACTTGATTTAACCGCATTTGTAGATAAGGGACATCAGAGTAGTATTTTTTCACCCAAGCCAGACAGTCATGACAATGATTAGGTCCTAATCCTGAAATTGGATGTTGTTGTTCCTTTTCTAAAGGGCGTTCTTTATCTTTTAAATCGGCCTGTATACCAGAGAAACCCTCACATGATTGTAGAGGCTTGCATAAATTTTCCCTTAGCCTTGCTTCAGGTGAAACATAGGAAAATGGGCATGAATTAATTGATTGATATGAGCAGAGGGAGGATCTGTATGTTCTATAAACCTAGACACCTGAGAACAGGTTTTGAATCTCTGAGAAAAGTGAAAGAACCCCTTACCTTAACTGAAACAAGATTTATGAGAAACTATTCTTCAAAAAATAGGACGTATCCCTGAAATGGTTTCATTTTTGAAGAAAATTCTCACGTGGACAGTAAATGAGCCCATTTTGGAAATGGGTTTCTGGCGGTTTTGTCAAAAGATTCACCGTTTTCTCATAAGCGATCCCGCAAAATCATCTCTCAATTCTAGCACGAGTTTGAACTCTATTATGCTATTGGGTGAATAAAATCTCCAGGGATGTTTATCTCTACTTTCACCTTAACTACAAGAGACATAACGGGAATGAACTAGAATACAGTGAGGTCAAGTTCGTGAGAGCCACCAAAACGAATACCGAGTAGGGTAAGAGTATAAGTCTCAAAGAAAAAAAAGAGACATACCCGACATTAAGTGAAATGTACAACAATTGAGAGTACCCTGTTATCATTCCACACCTGGAATGTTGATTTTTTGTTTTACTGAACCAAGGATAAACGTGATCGACATAGAAAAACCCATGTAACTATCGCTTCTTTCCATGAAACCCTTGTCCGAAAACTGAGAAATCTCTCTCCTTATGCCATTATGACTTATGAAAAATCCAAAAATTTCATTGATAAGAAAATACCATCATAAACAAATGTGGTGTAGTATAGGGTTTGGAAATAGTGACAAGAAGTTCGCCTGACCACTTATATTTTAAAACTTAAGGTTGCAATAATTTAATCATAGGCTTAGTCATGGGTCGATGTTTAGGACATTCATATCATATAGCCTATTTCATCCATCCTTATATACAAAGCCAACCACTATCGATCTTAGGCTTTAATCCAACAATCATTCCTAGATCATTTTTCATGTTTATTTTACTAGAAGAAACAATAGCCCTGTAAATTATGCATGGAAAAACCACCAACAAAGTTTCTTCTAGTAGTTTTGGATGAAAGAAGGTTAAATCAATGCTTTGCAGTCATGAATTTAAAGGAGAGTATCAATCATCAATTCACACAAAAATACACGTGAGAAATCAATAAAAGAAACAACAAGTGATATTAAATGCAAACTTTAAACTAAGAAAACCAACAGTCTGATGATTGCACTTCCCTCGGGTGACCACAAGATAATAGAATGTTTTGAATAGGAACATTAAAACGAGATGGCAGTTGGGATGCCAACAAATGGCAACTCACTGGGTGAAGCAGTTATCTCTGAACTATCAAACTTTCTTCTCAGGGAAAAATAACAAGACTTGTAGATGGTTTTTAAGCTGGTTTGAAACAAATTCTCTTTCAAATCACACAATATTAAGACTATCTTAGATTTATAAAAGATTACCACGATTATAATAAGAACAATAGAAAAAATAATTTTACAGAGGATTATAGCCTGAAAGTGTGTTTTGATCAAAGGGTAATGTTGTTTATAAATGACTTCAATACCGTTGACAGAGCCATTGATGCTAGCAGGCATTTATAGCCTTGACAGGGATGTCATTTAACCCACTCAAGTACTTTAATCCCATTCAATAGTTGTCTATTAATGATATATACTTCCATAGAAAGTTTACCTATAAGTATATACCTGATATATCTCAAACTTGACATTGCTTCACTGTCAACCGGCCTCATCAATACCCCAACGAAGTTTTCTTGATATCATGTGTGCATTTACCCGCTTCCAGCAGACCTATTTAGTACCCCAATGGGTTTACACAAATTCCCCACACTTAAGTGTTTTCAACCCTCTTATGCCATTTATAATGATATAATTTAGAGATGTTGTAAATGACAAAGAGAGCAGGGTGATACTGGAGATTAATTATAGGACAGGTGTAAAGTTGATCACATTATTTATTTACTTTCAAGACTGGAAAGTTTTATCATGGTTTTTAGAGATTTTAGATTTCACTTAAGAAATCATCTAGAGAATGGGGAAGCACTTAAAAGTGATCTTTTAAGAACATGGACGGTGTAAAAAGTCTAAAGATAATCGTAATTCCCAAAGATATCAACATGTTTCAGGTGTAATACTCTAACAAATACCGTTTGAGGTTGGGATTCCATAGTAATCAATTGATTTATAAATCAATTATCTAAGTTGAACCTTAACATCAGAAAGTGTTTGAATTGTTTCCAATTGGTTTTAAAAAACATAAGTCTTGAAATGAATTCTTCCTTCGACAATCTCTCTTTGATCAGAAATATATTGATTCAAAAAGATAGACAAGAAGAAAATTCAATCAAAGCAATCAAAGAAAACAAAAAACCCACAACAAACCAAATCAGATTTTATTAATGGGATTCAAAATCAGAAGTACATCAAAAAAAACAAAATCAAAACAACAAAAGCACACTTTCAGAAAATGATTTTGGCCAGAGATAAACCAGAGATTTTGGATCTACTAGCATCCCACTGTAAAACAAAGGAAGAACTAAATCATATAAAGTCTCATGTGCGGGAAGGTTCTTTTCTTAAGATAGTGATGCATGAGATGTTACTTTGACCAAGAATTATTATTAAAAATAAAAGAGACTAAAAGAAAATAGAAAAATATTTAAATCAATATGGTTGCAGTCATGTGTAGTGGCAGACCATGTTTTTGGAGTATCAGTTCAGGGTAGAATTATTACGAATTTACAGTTTAGCTTCCCTTATCTCTTTACTCTCCCTTTTTAAAATTCACATGTATCATATTGTTTGAAAATGTTTCGTGATGATAGTACATATTTTAGAAAATAAATATTTAATGAAAAGAATAGAGAAAAGGATTAAAGTGGACTCCCCTGATAGTATTCTGATGATGATTCTCCCGGTGCATCCACTTGTTTACATAACTGCATTATTTAAAAAGAAGTGTGAAAAATAAAACCAAAAGGGAACCTACTCCTAACCTACTTTAGATTTCCAAACAAATCAAAATACTAAGTGTAGTCATATTTCCAGTGAAACCATCGGAGTAACTCCAGTCCTACAATGAAAACAAAATCAAATATTAGTAACAAGAATGGAAGTGTATCTAAATATGACAAAAATACATCATACTTACCTTTATAATCATCATTTAGAAACAAAGCAAGCATGACCTTACCATTCCCTTGAACATTCTTTCTATATGAATCCTCCAACCATTATGCAATTTTGTCATTATATGGGTCACAAAAACATGAAAAAATGTAACTGAGATTGGGAAGCTTGTCAGATTTATGGGGACCTAACATAACCATCGACCTAAATCGAAGTACCCCATCCTCCCAACAGTTCTCCTTTTGTTCCATATTTTCTCCATCTGAAGGATATAAAAGGAGTGTGTCAAAGTTACCTCCTTAATCTCTAAATAAGGTGAAGACAAGCTTACCATTCCCTAGAAAATTTTCGAGATATGAACACTCCAACCAATATGCAATCCTGTCATAATATGTGCAGTTACCGATATAGGATTGTTCGAACTCTTGAAACTTTTCATTGAGCTTGATTGCTTCGACATTAACTACTTGAGACGAACTATATGGAACAACCAACATTTTTGAATAATCATCACTGGTAGTGGTGTTTGGTTGATTACAATTTTCAATCTCAAATAATTTATTATGGAAAAATTCAGATCCTTCTTTAAACACAAATTGAGATGAATCAATGGAAGACTCAATTTGAGACTCTTTCAAATCATTTCTTGATTTACCCATGGATAATTGATGAGAATAAGAATTAACATGTTCATGGGAATAATTATTCTCCTCTTTATCTTCTATTCGATAATCTCTATTAATTTGTACCTGATTATATAATGTTGAATTCTCTCCAAGGTAATCTGGAACACACAATTGCACAATATTAGGATAAAAAATATCAGGGTACAAGGAATAATACGTGTTTCAAATTGTGGTTTTGTTCTCTCTCCTTGTATAAACCGATAAACCCCCATCATATGCTATTTTAAAGAACATGAGATATTTTCCAAGACCAAATAATGCTTATCATAAAAGGGTGAATCTGAGATAAAATTATTAGATGATTCAATGCTATTTTGACTAATGATGTCATCTCCCACTAATTGATCTTGAAGTTGTTCGAATGAGTGAGGGGAAGTTTTACTGACAACAAGATTACCAACTTCACATTCCATCTCTTTTACTTCAAAAATAGTTATAATATCTTGGAGAGTTTGACCATTGTCTCCTTTTAAATTCAAGGTTCCTTCCTCAATAGAAGAAGACATTGTTGACAAAGAAATATTAGAAGCGAAAATTACATCTTGTAAAATGTCATGCTTCTCCTGATCTGCCAAAATGAAGGAAGTCGACAAAAAATGTGGTGCTTTAATGACTTCAAGATCATCATGAACTTTTAAACCATCCTGAGATTGAGTATTAGTGCTCAATTCAGATTGGTTAACAATTGATCGATCTTGCTTGTCTGAGAGAGAAACAAGATATTGAAACCATTCATCAATAAGAGGCATTTCTTTAAGAGGGAATCTAGTACAAACATGTATGAACATAATTGCAAAATCCTTGAATGATTCATCATTTTCTTTCCTTAAGCAACTTAATTCTTCACCTAATTCATCATAGTCATAATTGTTAAAATATGATAAAAAAATCAATTACAAACTCGAACCAAGAATGGATAGAATTAGCTCGAAAGGATTCAAACCGATATTTAACCCAGCCTCAAAAAGTGAGGGAAAACAACCTACATATTAAATTGAGATAAGTGATCTTATTCTTTAAGAACTTAGAACAAAATTTATAAATATGGTCTAGTGCATATGTGTTCCCTTCACCATCAAAGGTGATTTCTGACAACAAATCAGTTTTCTTGTTGGGAATAAATGGTAATGATAAATTGAAAGCATGTTCCAACACAATGATTTAGGCAGGAGCCATGAAAAATTAAGAAAATGAAGAAATTGACTCCAAATAGTTAGCTTATCATCTAACCTGTCTTCTAGTGCATTTTAATATGACACAGAAGAAGAATTTACAAATCTAGAATAATAGCGGGCCAAGGGATAAAACTTTTAACCATTAAATTTACCTCTGGCCCTCGTTCTAGTAGCATTTGTTGACGGGCATATGTTAACACACTGTCAATGGGAAGGGAAGATCCAGTCTAATGTTGTCTAAGTAACTCAAACCATTTGAAATAACCTACCCTGACAGGTTTTACGACTCCGTTATCCGGTGAAAACACTAAGGTAAACTAAGAAAGCAAAATGACTATCTATTTATACAAAACCACTATGTACATTTGCTACTATATCTATCTTTAATATATAAATACCACACAGTCTTATTTATATTATATACAATATTTATGTACATATACAAGGTTTGTGTAAACCCTTGTGAAACTGAAAATTGTACTACTGAAACAAAATTTAAGTAACACATGAAAGATAAGGGAAACTATTGTGTAACTAATTAATAACTTAATAGAAAAAATAACACCAAAAAGGAATGAATATGATTTATAATGATATAACTAAAATGATCAAAGCATTTAAAGTTTGAGTTGTAATCATTATCCATTCAATAAAATAAATAAACCTATAAAAATAAATTGGCCTGTTGCTGATCAACAACCAAAAAAGAGCTATGATTTTTTGTCTTTGTAAGGTATGTTCCAGTAACTTGTTTTCCAAGTAGAAATCTATGGAAAGCACTTTACAGAATAACAAAAAGAAAATTATGATATTACCTGAAGAAATTCAAGCAATTTCAACAATTCATAGGTGACTTATAAGGAATAGAAAGACAAATATAATCCATCATGATGTTATGTAATTCAATACACAGAGAATTGAAGAAACTCCAATCATATGCAATTGATATAACAAATTCAAGTTTTAGAGACAACTCAGAACACAAAGATATATGTCTTATGTTTAATATATCATATGGACCATAATAACCAGGAAGAATGAACTATGCCATGAAAAAAAAAAGGCATCAAAGCATATATATATATATATATATATATATATATATATGAACAGACGAAATCTAATTCAATAAATATATGTTTTAAGCTCCAAAAAATATGAAAGGTAACATGACTAATAGATAATCAGATTAAACAATTTACGATCCAGACGAAAGCCATCAAGCAAACTGCCTTTTCATATTTTTCATTCAAAAAAATCTTAGTTCGTTCTCCCAGGTTCCAAATTGTCGTTTCAAAATAAAAAAATGAATATTTAAAGGGACTCTTGATTGATTCTCCCATCCATGGGATAGAGATCAATATGTCCAAAATAAGGAGATTCTAACCTCCAATCTAAACTAGATTAAAAATAACAAAAATTATAACAACTCAATAAGTTTGTTACAAATGATCATATATGATCAACAACTGTGTGAGAAAGGATCTAACATTTTTCAAAAGAAATAACATCCTAGATCTCTAATATCTTGATCAACGTGCATGTCAACCATCCAAGTGTTGTAAAAGACCTAGAAAAGTCAAAATAAAAATAATATTAAAATCTAATTCACTAATTTAAGACTGGCTATAGGATCTTTGATTCCGTAGCTAGTCTATCACAAAGAAATCGTGTTATTTTAAAACTTATTCAATCACAACAGAAAATGACATTCAGTTACCCAAAATTAAGCATTTGAAAGTGATGGATTGTGTACTTGTGATCCTGTAATGAGATTGACATTAGTTGAATGTTTAATAATCACATCTCCATATTTCTTTGTCCTTTTAATTGTTCGATCTCTGGGCGTTTGGGCTTCTAGTTTTAATTTATTATTTTCTTCTTCTAACTCTTTGTTTTTCCTTGTGACCTGGTTTAACCGCATTTGTAGATAAGGACATCATAGTAGTATTTATGCACCCAAGCCAGTGTTGGATTACTGAGAGGGGGGGTGAATCAGTAATAGAGCAATTTAATCCCTTTTAACCATATAATCCAAGTGCTATATCAATGAAGCATTATTATCCAATAACTGCAAAGTAAATAAGCAATGAACAAATGAACAATCATACACATACACAGTACACCATTGTTTTACGTGGAAACCCAAATCAGGAAAAAACCACGGAATGTTTTTTCTTATATGTCTTGAAGAATTGCATTCATTGGAAGCACCAACTTCCTTTGTTTTCCAGCTGCAACTGGAAGGAGGCTCCAACCCCCTAGTTTCTCAGGCTACAACCTGAGGGAAGCTCCAACTC
>ML800261.1:112114-153207 GCA_009831015.1 Picea engelmannii | reverse complement strand
CATATTTACTTCTTATCAACCATGAAAAAACAATAATGAGTCATATTTACATCAAACACTATTGGGTCCATTACCCAAAACTTTGTGCTACGGGTCTTTCTTCAAGGGTTGACATCAATGACAACCAACCTTAATCAACAGCTAGACAATCATGACAATGAGTGGGTCCTAATATTGGAATTGGATGTTGTTGTTGCTTTTCGAAAAGACTTTCTTTATCTTTTAAATAGGCATGTATACCAGAGAAACCCTCACATGATTGTAGAGGATTGCATAAATTTTCCCTTAGCCTCGCTTCAGGTGAAACAAAGGAACATGGGCATGAATTAATTGATTGGTGTGAGGAGAGGGAGGATCTATTTTTTCTATAACACCCGAGAACTGGTTTGAATCTCTAAGAAAAGTGAAAGGAACCCTTACCTCAACTGAAACAGGATTTCTGAGAAACTATTCTTCAAAAAATAGGATGTATCTCTGAAATGACTTCGTTTATGAAGAAACTTCCCGCACAGACATTAAATGAGCCCATTTAGGAAATGGGTTTCTGATGGTGTCGTCAAAAGCTTCACCGTTTTCTCATAATCCATCTCGCAAAATCATCTCTCAATTCTAGCACGGGTTTGAACTTTGTTATGTTATTGGGTGAATAAATTCTCCAGGTATGTTTAGCTCTACTTTCACCTTAACTACAGGAGCCATAATGGGAATGAACCAAAATAAAATGAGGTCAAGTTCGTGAGAGCCACCAAAATGAAGAATAAGTAGGGTAAGAGGAT
The DNA here is from genome assembly GCA_009831015.1 of Picea engelmannii. NCBI lineage: Eukaryota > Viridiplantae > Streptophyta > Pinopsida > Pinales > Pinaceae > Picea > Picea engelmannii. Next base: position 152,431 of record ML800261.1, on the reverse strand, counting down.
AAGTCTTAAAGAGACATACCTGACATTAAGAGAAATGTACAACAACTGAGAGTACCCTGATATCATTCCACACTTGGAATGTTGATTTTTTTTTTTACTAAGCCAAGGACAGACGTGCTTGACATAGAAAAACCCATGTAACTATCGATGCTTGCCACAGAACCCTGGTCAGAAAACTGAGAACTCTCTCTCCTGATGCGATTATGACTTACAGAAAATTCAGAAATTACATTAATAAGAAAAGACCATCATAAACAAATTTGTTGTAGCATAGGGTTTGGAAATAGTGACAAGAAGTTCACCTAACCACTTAGATTTTAAAACTTAAGGTTGTAATACTTTTAGCATAGGCTTAGTCATGTGTTGATGTTTAGGACATTCATATCATATAGCCTATTTCATCCATCCTTATATACAAATCCAACCACTATCAATCTTAAGTTTTAATCCAATAATCATTCCTAGATCATTTTACTAGAAGAAACAATAGCCCTGTAAATTATTCCTGGAAAAACCACCAACAGAGTTTCTTCTAGTAGTTTTGGACAAAAGAAGGTTAAATAAATTCTTTGCAGTCATGAATTTAAAGGAGAGTATCAGTCATCAATTCACACAAAAATACGCGCGAGAAATTGTAAATTCTAACCTTGTACAATATCTACTGCAAATTGATATTCAGAAAAGAACAGAAAAGATACAATGGCAAATACGAACATTACACAGAGATTTTTCACCTGGAAACCCAAACCGGGAAAACCAACATATATTATATTGATACATTGCTTTACATTGTTTACAATACAATATACATATAGGAGCCATCGACATCCAAAACCCTAACCCAATGACCTGGATTAGTCCAAAACCCTAATTCCTTAACCGGAAATAGAAAACCATCGGCAAAAAACCATGTGCCGAAAAAACCACCTAATATCATGTGGTCCCGGAAATATGTCATCCCGGAAATATGTCGGCCTAGCGACTATGTCGGCCCAAAAAAAAATTTTCGGGGGTGCTGCCCCCGAACCCCCGCGCGGGGGGCTCCGCCCCCCTGCACGCCCGACGCAGGCGCTCAGACACTACTACTCATGCAAAGAATATAACACATACCCAACAGAAATCAATAAAAGAAACAACAAGTGATATAAAATGCAAACTTTAAACTAACAAAACAAACAGTGTGACGATTGCACTTGCCCGTGGTGACCACAAAATAATATAATGTTTCAAATAGGAACATTAAAATGAGATGGTAGTTTGGCTGCCAACATGACCATAATCTTCCTTTATTATAATTGGATGTTAAGTTTGAGTTGCCAACATATGATGAGAATTGAATGCTGAGAAATTGGACAATTGGATCAAACTAATAGCGGTACATTGCAGGGTTCAAAGAATTATGGACGAGACTGCAAAGATATAGTTAGTTTCTCTTCAACTAAGTGGCACTGCCTTAATCTGGTAGGAGAGTAAGATGCAAGTTGATTTAGTTCAAAATGGTAAAGTAATCTCTTCTTGGCATAATTTTACTAAGGCTATCAGAAAAAAATTCTATCCACTGGCACATACACAGACGACAATGATTGAGTGGCATCATTTGAGATAGGGTAAAGGACAAAATATTTAGGCATATACATAGGGATTCAAAAAGAAGGCATTATCCCTAGGAATTCCATTTTATACTTATGAAATTCTTCTGGAGTACATTGGGGCATGCACTCATATCTTCATCACACTATTCTAATGTTTATCCCTACTAACATTGATAAGGTGTCATTACAAGCTACACATCTAGAGGATAGTAAGGGTAAGCATGCGAGTGAAGATAAGAAGCCATTCAAGTATGAGAAGAAACCGAAAGGTAAATGGAAGAGTAAGAGCTTAGACACACTGAATCCAATTGAGGGAAGACCTACATGTTCCCACTATAAGAAAAAGGGACATGAGGAATCACAGTGTTGGAAGCTCCATCCAGAATTATGACCAAAGAAATCCAAGGATAAAGGGAATATGAAGATTGTTGCATCATCTCATTAGGATCTATGGTTAGATTCTAGAGATGAATCCAAGATCATGGCCATATGAAGCAGAAATATATCAACTATCAGTTCAAATTCTTCAGTTCAATCTACCAAGACAAAAAGTGATATTGATTAAAAGAAAAGGAAACATATTTTTCATCTCAGAGTTGTAGTCAAGCATACAAAGGTAGATACTTTATTTGACAGTGGATCTCAAGTAAATCTATATCTAGGTAAATTGTTAAGAAGATGGGATTGAAGACGACATTGTTGAGGAAAATATATGAAATGATCTTACTCAAGCATTTTCAGATTATGCTTGGCTAGAGAAAAATAGACGAGAATCTCACCTTATGTTTATATCCAACAAAAATAACATCCTAACTCACAAGTATTAATTACAAGTTCTTAGGCTAGTCTTTGATTATCATCTTGGTGTCTTTACTTTTGCTGAAATAAATGTGAAGACAAAAGTAAGGACACCAAGATGATAATCAAGACAAATGAGACATAAAGAAATCCTTTACTTCATTCCAATTTACCAAAGAGTCATTCTTTTACAAAATTTCATGCAGAAATTTAGGACCAAAGTCAAACTTAGACATCCCTGATGGAACATATGAAAGGACCTATGACAGAAAATCCAAAAAACTGAACTCTAAAAGATGGATCAGCTTGCCACAGATTGTTTCCCACTCGACTCTACACAATAGCCTTTGTCAGTCATGAAAACTAATCCATAAACAAACAAGTCTACACAAACTATCAAAGATAGATCAACACCTCTGAAAAACAAGTGTCTGAATGATGTAATTCAGCCCCAAATATTTGTGTCTATAATAAGACCCTACTATCATAAAAAGAATTAGGCTTGTGATAAATTAAAGAATGAATGAAAACTAAATTATCTCATCATAAACTCAAAGAAAAAACCTTAGTATGCTTCTCCTTCTATCTCTTTTTCTTGTTCCTCCCTTTCCTTTTCCTTTAAACAAATTAGAGTTGGTTGAAGTAGTTGAACCAACTCATTAGTTAAGTTAATTAAAGACTTAACCAACTTTTAGTTAGGGGGAAAGTAATAATCATAATAAGGGTTATAAATAAATAATAACTAGTAGGTGGGACCCCTTGTGACTCCCTTTAGTTCTTAACAATCATAACATATTAGTTATTTAAGAAAAACACACCTCCTTGTGACTCTCATTTAACATTTGACCATTTATCTCATGATAGTTGAAATTATTTCCAAAAAATATATATATCCAAAAATAAAACATGTTGTCCAAAACTTTTGAAGTCAACTGTCATCAACAATAGATAAAATAAAAATTAAAAGCAATATTTCTCACTCTGAGATGCAATCTTTCCTTGATTGATGTTGTCACCTTTCGATTTTCCTGAATTTTCCTTTGGTTGCGCTGAGCCTTTAGGCCTAATCTCGTTGATCATGTGGGAACAATCGTCACTCAAATGCATTCGGGAAGACACAGATTTGTCAGAACCATTGGAGGGTGAGGAAGGGGCAACAATGGCTTTTCCTTTGTCAAGGGCATGGTGGACCTCGGTTTTCAACCTTTTGCTAGCATGAGAGGACTGCACTGGTGAGTGGGAAGGGGCCTCTTGGACAATGGGATTAATAGGCAGAGGAGAAGGTAGGGATAAATTGGGCCAGCCACGATGTTGGGAGACTGTCGGGTGGACAATCTATTGTCATCCGTCATTTTCGGGAACCTTGGGTTGCAATGAGACATGAGGAGGGACATGGATACTAGGGGCTTGTGGAACTTGGAAAGGAGGCCTTTCAGGCCTAGGTTGGACCACTCCTTGCCCAATCCCATTGAAAAATTCTTCTTGGAAAAACAAACCCAGTTCTTGTGAGTCAGCATCAAAATGTATGGAGAACCTTGGCCTTCTTGGGCCTCTGTTCCAATTACCTCTCCCTTGGTTGCCTCAACCATGTCTTCCTCGGCCAAAAGAAACTCATTCCTGCATGCATGATTGATTAGAAAATAGTCTTTTAAATAACCATACATTACAACTCTTTAAAATATGAAATAGAGTTGGCTCTGCAATGTATCAGACTCATGCAATCCAATCCATACAAATTGTTTAACTGTTTATCCATGAGTAGGGGGGTGAATAAAGGGTCCTGGGATATGTGAGGGGTTTGTATTGAGAGAAGCATGATATGATGAGAGGGTAAAAAAACACGGTTACTTCTCAAAGACAACGACAATCAATTGTAATCCAACCAAAGAAAACATCATTGTAATCCAACCAAGAAACTGCTACTTCCAACTTCTTCAATAAAGAATTCTTCTTGACTGTAACCAATCTTAGAACAGGGAGTGAAAAATGAATGTGGGAAGGCAACAGGGTTGTAATTAGCGAAAAGAGAAATAATGGTGGGGAAAGAGAACGATTATTGTTCATAAAATTAATTAAGTAATCCAAATAACCATTCTGTAAAAGGAAATACACCAACCAAATGACCATTGTGACCCAATTAACAACCACTGTGTATAGTTCACACAACTCTGTGCATTAACTAGTTCACTGTTCAAAATATTTAACACGATGTCAACAAACAAAAAAATATGCATATAACAATCTGTAGGGGAGCTTTGTTTTTTTCTCATTTATCCATAATCAATTCCCAAATGAATACACAATCAATTACTTTCACTTTTCTCATCAAATGCAGACATAAAAATCATGCTCGATTTCAATTCCTTCAATAATTAAATTGCAATGTGGTTATACTGTCGCAACACTCGTGTATGTCATTGTTTAAAATGCATGACATTCATTCAACATACATAGTCAACACGATGATCCATATTTCACTTGAAAGATCCTGACTTGTCATTTAAAGATATAGATAAAAAATTACCATTTCAACTCACACTATGCTGTGAAATGCACAACCATTCGACAAAACGCAAGTGTATTTCTGACACTGTACAGGTTCAATTTCCATTTACTCTAAAATTCAAAATGTTTGGCTATCCATCCAACACAACGAGGTAGAAACATCATGCCCAATCTCATAACACTAGTCGATCAAAATGAAACAAAGCCATCTTTAAAAACCGTGACCTTCTCTAATGGAGCAATCAAATAATATTGATAACATATCCAGTGGATAACCATTCCATAATTACCACGATGCAACATTCCCATTTGAAAATTTTATTCACACAGTCACAGTATCATTAACTCAACCTATCGTGTCGAGCTATCAATCCAATACAAAGAGCCAACAACAATATTGTTCAAATTAATCAAATTGCAACCAAACCATACTGTGTAAAACTTGTGCCCATCCTTGATGACGCAGTGAAATAACCATAACACATATAGTGTATGGAATTTCCATAGTCGTCCCGGTTACCATAACCATTTGACCATAAAAACACATAGTTAAAGTGATCATTTACTCATGGTGTAGGAACACCACACATAAAAATGCATCACGCGCGAAACATCGTTAAACAATTGTAACTAATGTTGAGTTAACATCCTGATAACTTCAATGCAAAAGAGAATAACTGTGTATCAATCTCAATAGTCAATCAACCAATTTCAATGTTGAGCCTATTACTTGGACTGTCATAATAATCAACACCCCGACCTAACATGTTGTAGGAATTCCACACACACCCATGCATCGACATGAAGCGATGTTGTGACTTACTTAATTAAAAACAATGTTGGGTTACCAATTCATTTAAACACAAGGAGGGAGACTATGTATTTGATTTTTCCAATTAACCATGCAGAGCTTATCCATTATAATAACACATGCAATGACTAGATACTAAAACCAACACCATTTTCACATAATCAATTGGATGAGCCTGTAATCAACTCTGTCGACAATGCATACCAATCTAAAATAACCAATAGTAAACTCAACAGGCCACACCGACCTTCTCTATAAACCATCAGACTTGAGGATTTAAGGTTTTTCTCTGTGGCCAACACAGGGAAACTAGAGTCGACTCTTCTCAATGGTGAAAACCTTCGAGACCAACGGTGTATACACAGAGAACACCACAATTTACTTCGTGGACAGGGTGACGAATCCTGTTATAGGAGAGGTTATGAACAAAGGATCAAGGCTCCATTTAGGCCCTATAACGATACTTATCACATGTAGGGTATAACCCTCGTGGCTCTCCAGTCAACCAACTACAACGTTGAGGTGGAAAAAAGGTCGATAATAAGCAATATAACCCACTGTGCGACCATTAGTAGCGAAAAAAACCCAATGCCCAAGTGAACAATGCACAGTGACACAAAGCGCTTCCAACCATTAAACCCCATAAAATTGAAAGACTCAGTATGGTGGCACAAAAAGCATGAAGACAACCAACCATTCAAGACCAACAAAACCCTTCAACTAAAACCAACAAGGATGACAAAGAGCCTTTACAGCTGCTAACGCTCAGAACAACCAACAACACTGTGACTTCAAACATTATTGTAGAGAAAGCCATCCATGATTCAATCCAAAGAAACTCACAATTTCACATAGTTTCCATACTTAAGGAAAAACACAACCCATACATTCGAGCCAATATCCATTTCATAAACATAGTAGACTCATGGATGGCCCAAAAAAAGACATACCTGTAATCAAATCACCTTAAAATGCGAGTTGGCCGAACGGTTCCTCTCTGCTTGAAATTCAGAGCCTAACCACAACAAAACAGTTTGAACAATAGCCTGACTAGGGTGGTGGATGGTGGAAGGAGTAAGGGTGATGTGCATTAAATGCACGTCACCTCCATCCCCAGTCCATTAACTCATTAGCACACGCCATCCATTAATTCATTAACCATTCATTAAACCATGAATTGGAATTAACATCTGTCATTTTTCGAACACGCCACCCACATCATATCTAACTTATGCCATAACACAAATCAACCATGTTCCATATAACTCAACAAATCGCACAACCATTAGCTTATTTCTAGGCTTAACAACGACCATTTAAATTCCAATGCATGTATAGTAGTATGTTTTCATAGTTTAATTCCTTTGTATTTTGTTGCATTGCTTTCATTTCTTTCCAATTGCTTGTATATGTTGTTACTAACATGTTTGTTCTGCAGGTATCCTAGTAATAGATCCCATAACAGATAGCAATGATAACAAAGGATAACATAGGTTGTTTTAAAATAAAACTTGAGCCTAGAGCAGCAAGAAAAAAAAAAACACAGAACATGCCTTATCTATTGCCAATAAACCAAGATGTTATCACCATGAAAGCAGTGTTGAATAGTAGCACAACATCAAATAAGAACCAGATTTGATCTCCAATCTACAAGGGGGTCCCACCTACTAGTATTATTTAGCTTTTATAATAATAGGCTTTAGCAACACTTTAAGGGCAAAACTTCGTTGCGATTTTAATCACCAACAAACTGGCGACTCCACAGGGAAATTTGTTTTCAACAACTCAAAAATCATGGTTTCATAGACCAAGAACAGTAGGTCAAGAATATATAACCAGGAAGATTATGCAACAGGGGGAAGTGAACGGATTTAATGGAAAAAATGACTGGTAATTTGGGAATAACTCATGGAAAGTGTTAAGTATGAGGTTTTTACCACTGTATGCATAAGCATTCAACCAAAATATTCTCTTAACTTCAAGGAGAATTTTTTTTTGGACTTGCTCTTAAAAAATATCAATGGATGAAGAAATGGAAAGAAGAAGTGGGAGATAACCCATTATTTCTAAGACAACAGTGGAGATGTATAACAATTTCAAGGGTACCTTAGAGGAAAGATTGTAACAACTATGTAAGCTTGATTTTTATTGACTAACAATGATTTGCAAGAGTGTCACTGTGGCCGAATTGATCCAACATCCTATTCTGACCAAATTAACTAAAAGATGAAAGGAAACAAAATCATGACAGAAGTCAAATTGCATAAATTATAACAACAACAAATAAAAGACAAAAACAAAAAAGCAGCAAGAAAAGTTCTAACATAGAAACAGAAGTCAAACTATCGTAAAGTAGAAAAGAGAAGCTAAAAAATGAAAGCAGAGCTAGGCTACTAATATACAGAAAATCCAAACAGCATTAGAACTTATCACATTGGTCCCTCACAATATTTCACGTGAGAATTGTTATTGTTGTAGGAAAACAATTCCTTCTATAAATCCTTTAAAATGTGAGAGTTAGCGTCCAAGACAAAATCAATTTTGAAAGGAACCAGAAACAACAATTGGAACCCTGATGTAATTATCATCCCTTTGACGTACACAATTAGATCATCAATATAGAGATGGATACTAACCAATTCATCGAAAGTTGTGTGTATAGGTATTTTAAAAGCGATACGTGTGTCAGGTAAGCCAAAAAACAAGAATTTATAAGTCATGGTACCCCAATATGAGATACGATTGGTTTTGTAAGCATCTTCCTCTTTTACCCTAATTTTCCTGCAACCCAAAAAACTGTCAAGTAACGGCCTCAACTGTGACTCAACAACCTTCTGCAAAATTACTTCCATATTGAGGGGAGGAAAAGGATTTCTCATAATAGCCTGACTGAGAGTGAGAAAATGAATGTAGGTACTAATATGATTAGTGGTCTTTGAAGCAAGTACCCAATTGGAAACCCATTCAGGGTGGACTAAAAAAATAATTCTAGCCCTTAAGAATTTTTCCAACTCCCTTTGAAAATTTTCTTTAAATGCACAGTTGATATATCTTTGTTCTTTCATAACTAGTTTCATGCTTTCCTTGACAGGAATAGCATTATGTAGGAGACCAATATCAAAACCACAAAGATACTTATAAGGCCAAGAAAAAACCTTTTGAAATACACCAAGTATCTTGGAAAACTCCATTTCTTCTTTATCAGAACATTGGGTACCTATGCTAGCGTTCCTTGAAGATTAAAGTGCCCCAATATCCTAGGACATGGTTTCACCCACCTTCCTTCTTGACTCCTCTTCTCTCTGTTTCTCTTTATTGCCTACATCACTCGATGAAAATGAACTCTAAAGAGGAGTCAAGCCCTTAGGAACCTTGTTGTCTTCTATGGATGTCATTTCCTTGGGCTTAAGAGGTTGATCTTGAATGAAAGTGCAAACGCTCTCATTGTTATGGAGGGCCTACCAATATTCTACATTGTTAGGGATATATGGACAATATAAAGATTGAAAAGAACAATTAGGCCTGTGAGGCAAAATTTGTTGATTAAAAGAAGCTGCAAAGACAACTAACCAATCATCCATTGAATTCAACTCCCTCTTAACATGAGTGATATTAAAAGATATAAGGTTCGATATAAGCGCATAAACAGTTTGGGAGTATCGTTCCATTAGCTTGTTGCTAGGAGATCATATCTTACGTATCAAATTCACAACAAGCTCAAAATCTCCAAAAACTGAAAGGTGACCACAACCAAGATTAAGGACGTTTTCAATGCCTAATAATAAATCTTCGAATTTAGTGACATTTCTTGTACAAGAAAATTCTAACCTAAAAGACAAATTATAAATTTTTCCTATAGGGGAAACCAAGATAACACCAGCCCCATTACCTTCATTAGAGCGTGAACCATCAAAGTGCATGTGCCACATGCCATCATCTAAATTGATTTGTTCTATGGGAATGTTATCCTCCTCAACAAAGATGGAATGCACCCCTAGGTCCTCTTCGATGTATTTTATGTTAGGCTGTGGGACACTCTCTATGTAAGGTGAAATTCTTCCCTCTCTAAGGACTATAATGTTCTTACCATTCCGAGGAACAGATAAATGTGTCCCATCGAGTGAAAAGTATCCACATGTTACGGCTTTCCAATCTCTTCCCAAGATAATTGAGTAATTGCTTATAGGCATATCAATTACCCGAATGTTGAGGGTTGTCCTTATTTCAGGATGTGCACATAAAACCAAGGTCACATCCTTAATATCGCCTATGTTTGTTTGTTGTAGACCATTATAGGAGAGAATTCTTCTGGCATTTTCATTTGTACGAGACAAGCCTAACTCTTCCATAATAATCTTCGACATCACACTTGGGCTCGAATCGCCATCAATGAGGCAACAATGGGCAATCTTATCCTTAATCTTTATAGAAATATAAAAAGGGGGATTTTTTATAGGGTATCTAAAGTTATGTACACCTACTTTATTTATAGAAGAATCCTCTTCGTTCACCTCTTCGGAAAGATTGGATTAAACAAAATCTTTTCCTTCCATGAATTGTTTTAGATGCATCTGTTGTCCAGGGATGACAACCATGTCTAGAAGGGTTACATCTTACTTGATGTTGTCCAACTGATTCAAGTTATTTTATTTGGAATAGGGGGGAGGGGGAGTAATTATTTTTCTCTCGGGAACCTTAGGAACCTGAACAGTAACAATGGTTGAAGACGAGCTTGGGCTAGAAGAACTGTGGGGAGGATCAAATTTTCCCTTGGGAGCATAGGCTTTGTTCCTAGTATTGATGACCGTGACATCTTCTGGATCTGCAAAATCAAGGACAACGATAGTATCTTCAGGTCTCTTGACAAAGAGATTATCTTTGACACTCTTATTTACCTCACATAGGGTTTCCTCGTGGCGTTCCTCGCGGAAGTTACACCAACTTTGAGGCAAGATAGCTTCACGCTGAAAAATATTTTCAATTGGATTTCTAAAGTGTGGTGCAGAAGAGGATGAAGCTCCAAGAGTGAGAGGGGATACAATTCCCTTTCTCTCTAACGCTATCATACGATTATTCATATCTTGTACTAGCTGCAAGAGGGAGGACATGTCCGTCTGTTTAACCAATTCTCCCTCGAGAAGACTTGTTCTTTCAATCTATTCTTCATACTCTGAGAAAGTATGCAGAGCAGAACCGAGATTATCAATGGATTTTTCTTCGAGCCTATGATGGTAGGGGGAAGGTAATGCATTGTAGTAATGCATGAAAGAGGCTTGATTCTGAGGGAGAATGAGTTCGGGGATTTGATTGTATAACTTGGTGAAACACAATTTGAAGGACTTGATGGTCTCACCATCCTTATAGGTAACACTATTATACTACCGTAACTTTTCAGCTGGGATTTTAGATTGCCCATAAGTGGATCTAAACCAATAGATTAACTCCTCCTAAGTAGACAGAATCTTAGGAAATTGTTCGCAGCCTTTCCTTCCAAGGAATTGATGAATAAGTGCATGCAAGTATCATTGTCACTGGCCCCTGTGTTATGACAAGCATTAGAAAATTCCACCAGGTGCTTGTTTGTAGTGACAGTGTTATTTTCGAAAAACCTAGGAAGATGTTCTTTGAATTTAGGAAGTGGCCGAGAAGTCGGTGGTAGGTTAAGAGGAGAGGACACATGCCACGGTGTGGTTGTAGCGTCTTCTTCAAATTGAAAAAGTCCATACTTTTTAATGAATTTGGTGGCATTTGTGGTAGATTGGAAAGGAATATGGTGGCTATATAAACTACCAATCATTGACGGCGATGAAGACTGAGAAGAGGAAGCACTTCCGGTGCCACCAGAGCCACCACTAGATGTCATCTTATGGATGATAGATGATGGAAAGAAGGATGAACTGGATGAATCAGATAAGGTTCTCCTTAGAGCACTTTTTTGGGCAAATAACACAACATTCCTTCTTCCTATTTTAGAAATAGGATTGATTTCAGGTGATAAGCCTCTTCTTCTTCTAGAAGCACAAGAGTCTAAGGACATGAAAAAAGGACAAAACTGAAGAAACAAAAGGTTACTATTGATTTCTAGGTTGTCTACGTCTAGCTTCCAATCGTTCTTGAGCACTAATATCTCGTTCAATTGCTGCCCAAGAATGGTTAAGCTCAGCATGGTTATTGGCAGTGTCTAAAATGGTATTGAACAAGTTCAAAGCAATGTTGGTTTGGTCTTGGAGACCGGGATCAATATTGGTTTTCCTTGCAACAGGCACAATCATTAAGAAATAAAACAATCAAAGAATCAATATCATAAAAATAGATGGATCGATGAAAATCAAGTATAAAAATTAGCCAGAGACATATCGAAGATCTCCCCAGTATGGTCACCAAATAAATGTTGAGGATAGGATATGAAATGATCTTACTCAAGCATTTTCAAATTCTTCTTGGCTAGAGAAAAATAGAAGGGAATCTCACCCTATGTTTATAGCCAACAAAAATAACATCCTAACTCACAAGTATTAATTACAAGCGCTTAGGCTAGTCTTTTATCAATAAAAAGCTTGCTGGAAATTTACTTTTAACGTAATTTTATGAGTATAACAGTTGCTGAAATAAATGTGAAGACAGAAGTAAAGACACCAAGATGATAATCAAGATAGATGAGACATAAATAAATCCTTTATTTCATTCCAATTTACCAAAGAGTCATTCTTTTACAAAATTTCATGCAGAAATTTAGGACCAAAGTCAAACTTAGACATCCCCGATGGAACATACAAAAGGAACTCTGACGGAAAATCCAAAAAACTGAACTCTAAAAGATGGATCAACTTGCCATGGATTGCTTCCTACTCGACTCTGCACAATAGACTTTGTCAGTCATGAAAACTAATTCAAAAACAGACAAGTCTACACAGACTATCAAAGATAGATCAACACCTCTAAAAAACAAGTGTCTGAATGATGAAATTCAGCCCTGAATCTTGTTGTCTACAATAAGACCCTGCTATAATAAAAAAAAATAGGTTTGTGATAAATTAAAGAATGAATGAAAATTGAATTATCTCAGCATAAACTCAAAGAGAAAACCTCAGTATGCTTCTCCTTAAATCTCTTTTTCTCGTTCCTCCCTTTTCTTTTCCTTTAAACAAATTAGAGTTGGTTGAAGTAGTTGAACCAACAAATTAGTTAAGTTAATTAAAGACTCAACCAACATTTAGTTAGGGGGGAATTAATAATCATAATAAGGGTTATAAATAAATAATAACTAGTAGGTGGGACCCCTTGTGACTCCCTTTAGTTCTTAAATATCATAACATATTAGTTAGTTAAGAAAAACACACCTCCTTGTGACTCCCATTTAACATTTTACTATTTAGCTCATGATATTTGAAATTATTTCCAAAAAATATATATATCCAAAAATAAAACATGTTGTCCAAAACTTCTGAAGTCAACTGTCATCAACAATAGATAAAATAAAAACTCAAAAGCCATATTTCCCACTCTAAGATGCAATATTTCCTTGATTAATGTTGTCACCTTTCAATTTTCCTGAATTTTCCTTTGGCTATGCTAAGCCTTCAGGCCTAATCTCGTTGATCACGTGGGAACAATAGTCCCTAAAATACATCCGGGAAGACACGGATTTGTCAGAGCCATTGGAGGGTGAGGAAGGGGAAGAAGTGGTTTTTCCTTTGTCAAAGGCATGGTGGGCCTCGGTTTTCAACCTTTTTCTAGCATGAGAAGACTGCACTGGTGAGTGGTCAGGGGTCGCTTGGACAATTGGATTAATAGGTGGAGGAGAAGGTAGGGATAAATTGGGCTAGCCAGGATGTTGGGAGACTTCCGAGTGGACAATCTCTTGCCATCCATCATTTTCGGGAACCTCGGGTTGCAATGAGACATGAGGAGGCATAGGAATACCAGGGGCTTGCGGAACTTGGAAAGGAGGCCTTTCAGGCCTAGGTTGGACCACTCCTTGCCCAATCCCATTGAAAAATCCATCCTGGAGCAACTAGACAAGCTCTTGTGAGTCAACATCAAAATGTATGGAGAACCTTGGCCTTCTTGGGCCTCTGTTCCAATTACCTCTCCCTCGGTTGCCTTGGCCATGGCTGCCTCAATTGAAAAAAACTCATTCTTGCATGCATGATTGATTAGCAAATAGTCTTTTAAATAACCATACATGACAACTCTTTAAAATATGAAATAGATTTGTCTCCGCAACCTATCAGACTCATGCATTCCAATCCATAAAAATTGTTTAATTGTTAATCAATGAACGGAGGGGTGAATAAAGGGTCATGGGATATGTGAGGGGTTTGTATTGAGCGAAACATGATATGATGAGGGGGGGGGACATGGTTACTGCTCAAAGACAACAACAATCAACTATAATGCAACCAAATAAAACATCACTGTAATCCAACCAAGACACTGCTACTTCCAACTGCTTCAATACAAAAATTTTCTTGATTGTAACCAATCTTAGGACAGGGAGTAAAAAATGCATGTGGGAAGATGACGGGGTTGTAATTAGCGAAAAGTGAAATAATGGTGGGGAAAGAGAGTGGGTATTGTTCATAAAATTAACTAAGTAATCCAAATAACCATTCTGTAAAAGGAAATACACCAACCAAATGACCATTGTGACCCAATTAACAACCACCCTGTATAGTTCACACAACTATGTGCATTAACTAGTTCACAGTTCAAAATATTTAACATAGTGTCAACAAACAAAACAATATGCATACAACAATCTGTAGGGGAGCTCTTTTTTTTTCTCATTTTTCCATAAGCAATTCCCAAATGAATAGATAGTCAATTACTTCTACTTTGCTCATCAAATGCAGACATAAAAATCATGCCCGATTTCAATTCCTTCAATAATTAAATTGCAATGTGGTTATACTGTCGCAACACTCGTGTCTGACACTATTTTAAATTCATGGAATTCATTTAACATACATAGTCAACGTGATGATCCATATTTCACTTGCAAGATCCTGACTTGTCATTTAAAGACCCAGATAACAAATCACCATTTCAACTCACACTATGCTGTGAAATGCACAACCATTCGACAAAACGCAAGTGTATTTATGGGACTGTACATGTCCAATTTCCCTTGACTCTAACATTCAAAATGTTGGGCTATCCATCCAACACAACGAGGCAACAACATCATGCCCAATCTCATAACACTAGTCGATCAAAATGAAACAAAGCCATGTTTAAAAACCGTGACCTTCTCTAATGGCACAATCAAATAACATTGATAACAGGTACAGTGGATAACCATGCCATAATTACCACAATGCAACATTCCCATTTGAAAATTTTAAACACAGTCACAGTATCATTAACTCAACCTATCATGTCAAGCTATCAATCCAATACAAAGAAGCAACAACAATATTGCTCAAATTAATCAAACTGCAACCAAACAATACTGTGTAAAACTTGTGCCCATCCTTGATGATGCAATCAAATAACCATAACTCATATAGTGTATGGAATTTCCATATTCATATCGGTTATGATAGCCATTTGACCAAAAAACACATAGTTAAAGTGATCCATTACTCATGGTGTAGGAACACCACACATACAAATGCATCACGCGCGGAACATCATTAAAAAATTGTAACTAATGTTGAGTTAACATCCCGATAACTTCAATGCAAAAGACAGTGACTATGTATCAACCTCAGTCATCAATCAACCAATTTCAATGTTGAGCCTATTACTTGGACAGTCATAATAATCAACAACCCGGCCTAACATGTTGTAGGAATGACACACATACCCATGCATCGACATGAAGAGACGTTGTGACTTACTCAATTAAAAACAATGTTGGGTTACCAATTCATTTAAACACAAGGAGAGCGACTGTGTATTTGATTTGTCCAATTAACCATGTAGATCTTATCCATCATAATAACACATGCAGTGACTAGATACCAAAACCAACACCATTGTCACATAATCAACATGACGAGTCTGTAATCAACTCTGTCGAAAATGCATTCCAATCTACAATAACCAATAGTAAACCTGACAGGCCACGACGGTCTTCACTATCAACCCTCAGAATTGAGGAGTTAAAGGTTTTCTCTATGGCCAACACAGGGAGACTAGAGTTGACTCTTCTCAATGGTGAAAACCTCCGAGACCAACGGTGTATACACAGAGAACACCACAATTTACGTCATGGACAGGGTGACGAATCCCGTGACAGGAGAGGTTATGAATAGAGGAGCAAGGCTACATTTCGTCCCTATAACGATAATTAACACACACAGAGTATAACCCTCGTGGCTCTCCAATCAACTAACTACAACGTTGAGGTAGAAACAAGGCCGAAAAGAAGAAATATAACCCATTGCGCGACCACTAGTAGCGAAAACAACCCAATTCCCAAGTGAACAATGCGCAGTGAAACAAAGTGCTTCCAACCATTAAACCCCATAAAAGCCAAAGACTGGGTATGGTGGCACGAAAAGCGTGAAGATAGCCAACCAGTCAAGACCAAAAAAACCCTTCACCTAAAACCAACAAGGATGACAAAGAGCCTTTATGGCTGCTAACGCTCAGAATGACCAACAACACTGTGACTTTAAACATTATTGCAGAGAAAGACATCACTGAGTCAATCCAAAGAAACTCACAATTTCACACAGTTTCCATACTTAAGGAAAAACACAACCCATACATTCGAGCCAATATCCATTTCATAAACAGAGAAGACTCATGGATGGCCAAAAAAAAGACATACATGTAATCAAAACACCATAAAACGCGAGTTCGTCGAGCGGTTCCTCTCTGCTCGAAAGTCGGAGCCTAACCAAACCAACACAGTTTTAAAAATAGCTCGACTAGGGTGGTGTCTGGTGGGAGGAGTAAGGGTGACATGTAGTAAATGAACGTCGCCTCCATCACCAATCCATTAACTCATTAGTACACACCAACCATTAATCCATTAACCATTCATTAAACCATGCATTAGAATTAGCATCTGTCATTTTTCAAATGCGCCACCCACATCATATCTAACTTATAACATAACACAAATCAACCATGTTCCATATAACTCAACAAATCACAACCATCATCTTATTGCTAGGCTTAACAATGACCATTTAAATTCCAATGCATGTATAGTAGTATGTTTGCATAGTTTAATTCCTTTGTATTTGGTTGCATTGCTTTCATTTATTTCCAATTGCTTGTATGTGTTGTTGCTAACATGTTTGTTGTGAAGGTCTCCTAGTAATAGATCCGATAACAAATAGCAGTGATAACAAAGGATAACATAGGTTGTTGTAAAATAAAACTTGAGCCTAGAGCAGCTAAAAAAAAAAAAAACATGCCTTATCCATTGCCAATAAACCAAGATGTTATCACCATGAAAGAAGTGTCGAACAATAGCACAACATCAAATAAGAACCAGACCTGATCTCCAATCTATAAGGGGGTCCAAACTACTAGTATGATTTAGATTTTATAATAATAGGCTTTAGCAACACTTTGCGGGGAAAAGTTCGTTGCGATTTTAATCGTCAACAAACTGGCAACTCCATAAGGAAATTTGTTTTCAACTGATTTAGAACTCAAAACTCATGGTTTCGTAGACCAGGAACAATAGGTCAAGAAGATATAACCAAGAATATTATGCAATAGGGGGAACTGAACGGATTTAATGGAAAAACTGACCGGGAATTTCAGAATAACTCATGGAAAGTGTTAAGTATGAGGGGTTTTACCACTGTATGCATAATAATTCAACCACAATCTGCTCTTAACTTCAAGGAGAAAATTGTTTTGGACTTTCTCTTAAAAAATCTCATTGGATGAAGAAATGGCAAGAAGAAGCGGGAGATAACCCATTCTTTATAAGACAACAGTGGAGATGTATTACAATTTCAAGGGTACTTCATAGGAAAGATCGTAACAGTTGTGTAAGCTTGATTTTTATTGACTAACAATGCTTTGCAGGAGTGTCACTATGGACGAATTGATCCAACATCCTATTTTGACCAAATTAACTAAAACATGAAAGGAAACAAAATCATGACAGAAGTCAAATTGCAGAAATTAAAACAATAACAAATAAAAGACATAAACGAAAAAACAACAAGAAAAGTTCTAACACAAAAAGCAAAAGTCAAACTACCGTAAAGTAGAAAAGAGGATCTCAAAAATGAAAGAAGATCTAGGCTATTAATATACAGAAAATCCAAACAACATTAGAACTTATCACGTTGGTCCCTCGCAATATTTCACGCGAGAACCGTTATTGTTGTAGGAAAACAATTGCTTCTATAAATCCTTTAAAATGTGAGAGTTAGCGTCCAAGACAAAATCAATTTTGAAAGGACCCAGAAACAACACTTGGAACCCTGATGTAATTATCAGCCCTTTGACGTACACAATTATATCATCAAGATAGAGATGGATACTGACCAATTTGTCGAAAGTTGTGTGTATAGGTCTTTTAAAAGCGGTACTTCTATCAGGTAGGCCAGAAAACAAGCATTTATAAGTCATGGTACCCCAATCTGAGATAATATTGGTTTTGTAAGCATCTCCCTCTTTTACCCTAATTTTCCTGCAACCCAAAAAATTGTCAAGTAACGACCTGAATTGTGACTCGACAACCTGCTATAGAATTACTTCCATATTGAGGAGAGGAAAATGATTTCTCATAATATCCTGACTAAGAGTGTGAAAATGAATGTAGATTCTAATATGATCAGTGGTCTTCGAAGAAAGTACCCAATTGGAAACCCATTTAGGGTGGACTAAAAAAAAATTCCAACCCTTAATAATTTTTCCAACTCCCTTTGAAAAGTTTCTTTAAATGCAGAGTTAATAGATTTGTGTTCTTGCATAACTAGTTTCATACTTTCCATGATGGGAATAGCATTCTGTAGGAGACTAGGATCAAAACCATGAAGATCCTTTTAAGGCCAAGCAGAAACCTTTTGAAATCCACCAATTAGCTTGGAAAAATCCATTTCTTCTTTATCAGAACATTGGATACTTATGTTAGAGTTCCTTGAATATTTGAGTGCCCCAATATCCCAGGAGATGGTTTCACACACCTTCCTTCTTGACTCCTCTTCTCTCTATTTATCTTTATTGCCTACATCACTCGATGAAAATGAACTCTCAAGAGGAGTCAAGCCCTTAGGAACCTTGTTGTCTTCTATGGATGTCATTTCCTTGGGCTTAAGAGGTTGATATTGAATGAAAGCGCAAACACTCTCATTGTTAGGGAGGGCCTGCCAAGATTCTACACTGTCCGGGATATAGGGACGATATAGATATTGAAAAGAACAATCAGGCATGTGAGGAAAAAGTTGTTGATTAGGAGAAGTTGCAAAGACAACTAACCGATCAGCCATTGAATTCAACTCCCTCTTAACATGAGTGATGTTGAAAGAAAGAAGGTTCGATAAAGAACCCAAACAATTTGGGAGTATCGTTCCATCAAATTGTTGCTATGAGAGAATATCTTACATATCAAATTCACAACAAGCTCAAAATCTCCAAAAACTGAAAGGTGACCACAACCAAGATTAAGGGCATTTTCAATGCCTAATAATAAAGCTTCGAATTTAGTGACATTGCTTGTACAAGAAAATTCTAACCTGAAACACAAATTATAAATTTTTCCTACAGGGGAAACCGAGATAACGCCAACCCCATTACCTTCATTAGAGCGTGAACCATAAAAGTGCATGTGCCACATGCCATAATCTAAATCAATTTGTTCTATGGGAATATTATCCTCCTCAACAAAGATGGAATACACCCCTAGGTCCTCTTCGATATAGTTTACGTTAGGCTGCGGGACACTCTCTATGTAAGGTAAAATTATTCCCTCTCTAAGGACTATAATATTCTTACCATTCCGAGGAATAGAAAAATGTGTCTCGTCAAGTGAAAGGTATCCACATATTAGGGTTTGCCAATCTCTTCCCAAGATAATTGAGTAATTGCTTACAGACATATCAATTACCTGAATGTTGAGGGTTGTCCTTATTTCAGGATGCGCGCATAAAACCAAGGTTACATCCTTAATCTCACCTGTATTTGTTTATTGTAGACTATTATAGGAGAGCATGCTTCTAGCATTTTCATTTGTACAAGACAAGCCTGACTCTTCCATAATAATCTTCGACATCACACTTGGGCCCGAACCACCATCAATGAGGAAAAAAAGGGAAATCTTATCCATAATATTTACAGAAATATAAAAGGGGGATTTTTTTATAGGGTATCTAAATTTATGTACACCTCCTTTATTTACAGAAGAATCCTCTTTGTTCACCTCTTCGGAAAGATTGGATTCAACGAAATCTTTTCCTTCCATGAATTGTTTCAGATGCATCTGTTGTTCATGGATGACAACCATGTCTAGAAGGGTTGCATCTTCCTTGATGTTGGCCAAATGATTCAAGATATTGTATTTGGAAGAGGGGTGAGGGGGAGTAATTATTTGACTCTCGGGAACCTTAGGAACCTGAACAATAGTAGTGGGTGAAGACGAGCTCGGGCTAGAAGAACTGCGGGGAGGATCAAATTTGCCCTTGGGAGCATAGGCTTTGTTCCTAGTATTGATGACCATGACATCTTCTGGCTCTGCAGAATCAAGGACAATGATAGTAGCTTCGGGTCTCTTGCCAAAGATCTTATATATGGCACACTTCTTTCCCTCACATGTGGTTTCCTTGTGGTGTTCCTCAGAGAAGTTACACCAACTTCGAGGCACGATAGCTTTAGGATGAAAATTATTTTCAACCAGATTTCTAAAGGGTGGTGCAGAAGAGGATGAAGCTCCAGGAGTGAGAGGGGAGATAGTTCCCTTTCGCTCGAACGCTATCATACGATTATTCATATCTTGTACTAGCTGCAAGAGGGAGTACATGTCTGTCTGTTTAACTGATTCTCTCTGGGGAAGACCTATTCTTTCAAGTTATTCTTCATACTCTGAGAAAGTATGCAGAGCGGAACCAAGATTATCAATGGATTTTTCTTCGAGCCTATGATGGTAGGGGGAAGGAAATGGATTGTATTAATGCATGAAAGTGGATTTGTTCTGAGGGTGAATGAGTTCACAGATTTGATTGTATAACTTGGTGAAATGCAAGTTGAAGGACTTGATGGTCTCACCATTCTTATAGGTAATGCTATTATATTCCCGTAACTTCTAGGCTGGGCTTTTAGATTTCCCATAAGTGGATCTGAACCAATATATTAAATCCTCCCAAGTACAGAGAATCTTAGGAGGAAGGTCAATTAAATCGATCGTAGCCTTTCCTTCCAAGGAATTGACGAATAAGCGCATGCAAGTATCATTGTCATTGGCCCCTATGTTATGACAAGCATTAGAAAATGCCACCAAGTGATCGTTTGTAGTGACAGTGTTATTTCCTGGAAACCTAGGAATATGTTCTTTGAATTTAGGAAGTGGTCAAGTAGTCAGTGCTAGGTTAAGAGGAGAGGACACATGCCACGGTGTGGTTGTAGCGTCTTCTTCAAATTGAAAACGTCCATACTTTTTAATGACTTTGGTGGGAATTGTGGTATATTGGACAGGGATATGGTGGCTATATAAACTACCAATCAATGATGACAATGAAGACTGAGAAGAGGAAGCAATTCATGTTCCACCAGAGCCAACATTAGATGCCATATTGTGGATGATAGATGATGGAAAGAAGGACGAACTGGATGAATCATGAGTGAAAGTAAATATTTTGTTCTCATTATAGTGAAACAGAAAGAAGAATATATAACAAATGTTTTAGGAGGTTGTGATCCAAATCATAAGCAAGAATTGATTAAAATTATATCTAATTATGATGAGTTATTTCAGGAACCTACAAGGTTTCCTCCTAAAAGAGAGGTTGAACATGAAATATATTTGCAGCAAGATGATCCTCTTCCGAATATTGGAATTTATAGGTCGTCAGTGATCGAGAATGCAAAAATCGAGAAGAAAGTTTAGGAGCTACTCGATAAAGGAATTATCAGACCAAGATCCTCTCCATGTGGTTCTCCTAATGTTTTAGTTCCAAAGAAATATGGCACATGGAGGATGTGTATATATTGTCAAGCCCTGAATAAGATCACGGTAAAGAACCAATATCCTCTTTCAAGAATAGATGATTGAGTGGATAAGTTAAATAATGGTGTGTATTTCACTAAGTTGGACTTGCGAAATGTTTACCATCAGATCAAAATTGCAGAAGGTGACATATGGAAAATTGCTTTCAATACCAAGCAAGGCTTGTTTGAATGGTTGGTTATACCATTTGGATTATGTAGCGCACCAATTTTTTTTATGAGAGTGATGAATGATGTGTTCAGGCCCTATATTATTGTCTATTTAGACGACATATTGATCTTTAGTCGAACATGGGAATATCATCTAATGCATGTCAAGAAATTTTTTGAACTTTTGTAGAAGGAGAAATTGTATATCAAAATGTCTAAGTGTGAATTTGGAAAAAATTCTCTGGTATACTTGGGTTACATTGTAGGGAATGGTCAGTTAAAAACAGATCCTGCAGAAGTAGAATTCATTGTGAAATGGCCCAAGCCAACTACTGCCACTGAAGTTAGGAGCTTCTTAGGAGCAGTACAATACTGGAGGAAATTCATTGCTAATTCCTCATACATACCAACACCTCTACATGCATTAACAAGTGTTAAAAAAATATTTCAATGGGGAGGAAAGCAACATAAATACTTCAAGACATTCAAGGAAAATATAAGCATCGCACCAGTTTTGGCATTGTTATATATACATCATCCATTTTAGATTCAAACCGATGCAAGTAGATATGGCATGGGCGCAGTCTTGATGCAACAAGGTAAACCTAGATGTTATCATTCTAAGACTTTCACTCAAGCTATGATTAACTATCCAACATATGATAAGGAACTGTATGCATTGGTACAAAGTGTAAAGAAATGGAATCATTACTTAATGGGAAAGGAGACAATAAATCATACAGATCATCAACAATTACAGTATTTGCAGTCACAAACTATGCTAAAACAATCATGACACTTCAATTGGATGGTTTTTCTACAACAATTTCATCTAGTAATCAAGTATAAGAAGGGTATTCATAGCAAGTTTACATACATGTTATGAAGACCAGTGATTAATGCATCTACAATACTCAAGTATAATCAAATATCACATGAAAGCAATGCAGAACAATATGCTAGGGATGATGATTTTAAAGAAGTATGTGATGCATTAACTCACATAAATCAACATTCAGACTATTATATGCATGATAATTTATTATATCATCTTGGAAAATTATGTATACCAAGAGATGAAAGAGTAAATGTAATCATAGAATCTCATACATATCTCATCTCTGGTCATTTTGGGGTTGGTAAGATAGTTGCCTAGTTGAAAATGTATTTTTATTGGCCTCATATGGACGAGATAGATTCCAACTATATCAAAGGGTGTGTCATGTGTGCCACAAGTAAACCTAGCAACAAAATTTTGGGGTTATATGCACCACTTATAGTACCTTCACAGCCATGGGAAAGTATCTCCATGGAATTTGTAGGGGGTTTGTCAATGTCCAGGACAGGTCATGATTATATATATGTCGGGGTGGATAGATTCGACAAGATGTGTATTCTAATTCCATGCAGGAAACAATTCATAGTTGAACATACATCACAAATGTTCTTTGCTAATGTATGGGTTCATTTTGGACTTCCTACATCTATAATATTAGATCAAGACTCTCTCTTTTTTCGAAAGTTTTGGTCTCATTTATGGGAGCTAATGGACACTAAGTTGAAGAAAAGCACGACTTTTCATCCATAGATAGAGGTGGTAACAAAAAAGTAGTACATCTACTTCGAGGATATTGCAGCAAGCATCCTAAATTATGGGATGAACAATTGCCTTATATCTAACATGCCTATAATCATGCCATGCATTCATCTACTCAGAAAAATCCTTTTGAAGTATGTTTGGGGTACTTGCCTAAATCACCTATGGAAATTGTTTTTGGAGAAGAAGGTAAAGAAGATGGATAGGATGATATAAATAAAGATAAAAGGTTCATTCAAAAGGTTCAACAGGAACATCAAGTAGTATAGGAACAACTGGAGAAAATCCAAGCCAAGTATAAGGCAAGGCACGCTAAACATTGGATTGATCATCAGTTTGAAGTCGGTGATCAAGTATGGCTACATATCAACAAAGATAGAATGAAAGGTGAAGGTAAAAAGATAATGCCAATCTAATATAGTATGTTCAATATCTAGAGAATATTGGTACTAATGCCTTTCGTTTAGATCTACTAGGCTACATGAAAATGTATTCAGTGGTAAATGTTGAGAATTTGAAGATTTATGAACCTCCTATGATTATGTATGAAGAATAAAGTATTCAAGTTCCAACAGTTGATGATTTTATCCAAAATATTTGGACGAACTACATGAATATGTCATTCTCGACAGAAGGATCTGAACTTCGCAGCAAGGTGATGTGGAATATCTTCGAGTTGGTCTTAAAGGGGTAAAACCAAGTAAATCCAAATGGATGGATATCGGAAGGGTGAGGGAACTCTACCCTCACCTAGTTTTTGAATAAGCGTTTGGAGGTCCAAAGGTCTTCCAATGGGGAGGAATGATCTAGGAGGATCTAGGAATGATCACAGAGGTTCATAAAGATCTGGAACATCCATAGAGGTCCAGAATGGTTTAGAAATTCTCAAAATTAAAATGCTTCAAATAATCCAAAAAATGATATCAATGCGTAGAGATCGTCATCATCTTTCCAATGGTGCAAATGGCTAATCAAATTAAGCGCGTATGCAAACGTTATCAATGGTCAAAGTTCCAGTCAACCCAGGTCAAAGGTCAAAGTACAGGGAAAATAAAGAAGTGACACGTGTCACCAATATAGGGGTGATATGTGGTACCTAATTGGAATATGACTGGGCAAGGTACAATCCAACTATAGGTTGGCAAGTGGTTGAATCACATGATGACAAATGGATCCAATCATAGTTAGTCAACCCAGGTCAAAGGTCAAAGTACAGGAAAAATAAAGAAGTGACATGTGTCACCACTACAAGGGTGATACGTAAAACCTAATTGGAATATGACTAGGCAAGATACAATCCAACTACAGTTTGGAAATTGGTTCAATCGCATGATCACAAGTGGATCCAGTCATAGTTTGTGGCATTGGAAGAGCCAATGAGAGGTCGCCATGTGGCAACCCCTCATTGGCCAATATTGGTTTGGTTATATAAAATATTATGGATTCAATAGGGTTCGACCCCATGACCTCCAAAGCCACCAAAGGTCTTAAAAAAGATCCATCGCCAACACACCACACATTGGTTCTTAATAGCTATGTGGCAATTAATTTATTTAAAGTTAAATAAAGCTTCATATGGGTGGCCAAACGGTCGAGGGCCTAAGCCCTCGACCCTTGGCTCTTGATCATGTTAACAACCATGTAACCAATGACCTATTGCAGAGGGGGATTAACATACATTTAGTATATAACCATGTGTTATATTATAACAATATGTTATATTGTTATAACCATATGGAACGTACCAAAGAAAATGATGTGGATGTTATATATATATATAGTATATATATAAAAAATAACCAAAAAGATTCGTGGTCGGTGGGAATAGAACCCACAATCCACCAACCATTGAAACACCTTATCCAACCTCTGCTAACCAACTATCCATTACTCTTAGTTGGTTATAACTATAAATATAAATATAGATAAGGGGTTGCCTGGAATTCGGATTTGGTTAATAAACCAACCAACTTGTATTTAATTACTCCACAAATTTCAGGATTTTGTTAAGAGGGGCAGCCTATTTAATGGCATGCACCCCAAGGATGTAAAAAACACACATTTGTGCAGATATT
This sequence comes from Picea engelmannii, assembly GCA_009831015.1. Taxonomy (NCBI): domain Eukaryota; kingdom Viridiplantae; phylum Streptophyta; class Pinopsida; order Pinales; family Pinaceae; genus Picea; species Picea engelmannii. The sequence goes on along the minus strand of ML800261.1, from coordinate 126,760 downwards.
TTAGTATCGCAAAGCGTACCAAGAGTATGAAAGGTATGAGGCTACACCGTAAAGTGTGTCGAGGGTCACGTTGAAAAAATTTCAAGTATTTTATATCATTTTTGCATGATTTTTCTCCAAGAATCCAATGGTGCACTCTATTTCTGGATTTGAGCAACATGTAAAAAGGTCATTGTAAAACGAAAGCATTTGAGCATTAATAAAAGAAATATGTATTGGAAGTGGACATAGAGAGGTAGCCCAAATTGGATGAACTTCGTTTTCTCCAACTTGTGTATGTGATTATATGATTGTTGTTCATTTCAAGTTCATTTATTTACAAGTCATTTATCATTAAAGTGGAATTGGCTAAATAAGTATTTCACATGTAATTTGCAAAACTGTCAAGTGATCATTTTATTTTGAAGATCAAGTAGATGTATATTTTTATTTTGAATTATTAGCATCTAAGGATGAATCAACCCTATCGACAAATCCTGCAATAACACTCCCTATAAAAATTGTATGAAAATGTTACGGACTGCAAGGTTTAGGAGGAACCTATAACTGGGTAAGCCACCCTATATGAAGATGATTATTCAATAATGCATTTAGGAAAGGCTTCTGGAAGATCATTAGCAGGGAAAACCCAAGAACTTGGTAAGTTAAAACCCCGAGTTTAGGAGCCCGATAGTGTTTCAGACTTCGAGGTTCGGGAGGACTTGTAAGTAGGTAAATTTTCATTCCCGACGGAAAAGATTGATAACATTTGTCCAACAATGTTGCATATTGTGGAGTTCAGGAGAAATCTATGTCTTGGTGAATTCTCTTGTCCAACATGGATTTTCCAATAGGCCAATCCTAATAGTTTTTGCGATCTTTGAAAGCCATAAATTATGTTCCTAAGGGGGTAATAATAGAACCACATCAATTCGAAATGGAGAGAGGCCCATGTGGATGCCACATCGATAGGATGATGTATGTTGACACGTGTAACGTGTAACACCCATGCTTCCCCCAATCTATAAATATAATTAATATCATGACCAAAAACTATAAACATGCATGTTATGCGATTATTGAAAGACAATGGACCTTTTATAAATTATGTATTGTAAAAATTTGGTTATTAATGCAACAGTAAAATGTTGAATTACCGTTGAAGGGATGGCCTTCACAGGTTATGATTTCATGAGAGGAATGGTGCAAGAGGGAAGCTATTATTGGTTGAAATGACCCTGCCAGGTAGTACCCTATCAAATTAAAAACAAATGTAAACCCTGAACTTTCCTCGGCCCAGAAATTTGATTACCAGTCAGGCTGGTAGTTGGGTATTCCCTTTAGAGAATCAATAAAAGAATGAGAAAAGTACCCATAGAGAAACTTCTTACATGACCTATGAGGTCTTGAGGAAGAATACATGAAAAGAAGGGAGGAAGACTATAAAATGAGGAGAGAATACACAAACATAGATGTGCGGTTGGGGAAATATTGAGCACTAGAAAAGGGAAGGAGAATTTCCTGGTTCGATAGAGTAGAAACATAAGTGCAGAGGTAATATATGCTCCCTAAAAACTTGTTGTAAAACCAGATATCCTCTCATGGAATCGTACCCTGGCTCAGGGGTGGCTAGTTGTAGTAGATATTTGTGCACCTTTTCCTATGGTTGGTTGGAGAGCGACACACCCTTTAGTAGTTGCCAACATCTCCCACTTTGTAGATAAGTAATTCTTATTCTTCTGTATATTGAATTGAATTCTCTCTCTCTCTCTCTCTCTCTCTCTCTCTCTCTCTCTCTCTTATATATATATATATATATATATATATATATATAACTTATTGGTCAGTATGGTGATTATGGACATTAACGCTTAACTTGTGATCTTATTGTGTATTTTGGCAATGACCTCGTATTTGTATGAAATATATTTTTGTGGACAATTTGGTGTTCTTGTTTTTAGACAGTCTTTGTCTTTAGTAAAATAGTTGTGATTATTGTTCTGTGATAACATTTCATAATGAGTAAATATTGGAAGGGTACGAATTTACATAGTCGTCTGAGTATACAAATAATCTTGAATCGTTGTTATATCTTAAGTTGTAAGACTAACCAACATCATTGTTTATTGTATGTATTGTTGTGATTATATGTATATATATAAATATGTGTGTCTGTAGACTTGTATGTTGTGGCATTGGGATTCCTACAACACATGAACCTTTCAGGATAATATGTAATAGAGGTACCTTGTGTGGGAAATGAAGTTCCTGAGCCAAGGCGAGATCTCTTGAAAACTCATAAGCCTTGGGAAAGACTTAGAGAAACCTTCATGAAATTTACTATGTCTTGAACCAAATAGATATGCCAGAGAAAAATCTTGTGTTTCCTCGAAAGATATTGGCTACTAATTTGGAACAATGAATTAGATCTAGACCTTCGATCGTTGTAGGGGTAGGATTAAATCTCGATCATTGATATGGAAAGATAATAGATCCTAGTCGTGCATTGAAGGATGATCATCAAAGTGATTTGCATACCTAGAGGAGATACACTATGAAAGAGAACATATCTATATCATTGACCGATACCCAAGAAAGACCTGATCCTAGACATTGATCTATCATAGGATCGAGTGGTGAGGTGATCTCGACCATTAGTTAGACTTGGTAGTCAAAGTGATGAGGATGATGGCATGGAAGCCAACACATCCTTAATAATAATATGTGTTGGTCTCTAATTTGCCAAAGGGTAGAGGATGGGCCCCATTGGGCTCAGGCCTTTGGAAGGTTGCTTTAATTGTTGACCATCATATCTGCATGGCAAGTAGATATGACCATTGATGGATTGATGCATTCATCAGACCAGTCCATGGATTGTGATAGGACAGGAGTCCAAACAAACCAAATTCGTCAATCCATCAAAGTATGGAGGTAGTAGTTATACCAACTATTAGATCCAATTGCCATTACATATGGGTGAAACTTGTTGAAAGAGTCATTTGGAGTTGAATTTCGTAGGAAATTCTCAAGCAAACAAAAAATGACTCTGAAGGAGGAAATCCAAAACAAGATCTGGGTCATTGATCTATCGTAGTCGAAGGGACTTCAAAATGATATCTAGGTTGTTGATCTACCATGGTCGGAGGGACTCCAAAAGGAGATCTACACCATTGGTCGGTGTATGAGCAAGATCAAATATCAGTCGTTAATTCGATGTGGGTCCTACCAGTTTTTGTGGTGAGGAAGGGCCAAGGGGAGTGACATCACCCAATCAATATATAATGGATAAGTTTCGGTACCTGGATGGACAAACCAAGTGGTTAGTGACGACGTGCACACCACGTTAGACCACATGGATGACCCACATGTCAAGTCAATATCGTTCCATGTGTCATGAAGTTTTGACCCTTTTGAGGTGTAGTTTATTTGGAATGTGTGTGCCACATGTTGTGTCAGGTGGTAGGTACATGTGGAAACAAATGCCTCGATGGTGGGTACACAGTGGAAATGGTTCCATGTGAGATGGATTTGACCCCTTCTCGGAGTTAACTCTAGAGAGTTCAAAGTACCACTCTGGAGGGTTTCTATTACCACTCTGAAGAACTCTGATCAAGACCCTGAAACTTGATCTTGGTCATTGGTTGACATGATGGCTAGATGTGATCTCAACAGTCTATCTTCATGGGTCCCACCAAAATCCAAGGAAGAAAGGGAACGCGTCAAACTTTAACCGTTGTGCAAGTGGATTAATCCAAGTGAATCTTAGTTGTCGATTCATGGAAATGGATAGATCAAGGATCCAGTGAGCTAGGTGGTGGATGCCATTATAGTTTCAGGTTATTATGATACACATGGAAATAGTCATGTGGATGCAATGTGGCAGTAAGGTGGCATTGGGTCAATAGAGGCCCAAGAACTTTGGGAAGTCATAAATTTCAATCCCAAGTTCACTTTTGAGAAAAATTACAGTCGTTGGAAAGTTATTTTTGAGAAAAAGATGATAATGTTGTTAAAGAGAGATTCTGATATGGTCAAGGGAAGCAAAATTATGATACCCCACTTCCTTGAAAGCTATGAAGGGGGTTGGGTGTGTTATATATTGGTATCAGAGCGAGGTTACAACACTTGACCTACTTGGGCTCATGAAAGATTCAAATAAATTTTATTAGATAACTTTAAGGGGGAGGGCACCCTACCCTACCCTATCCATAAGAGCTTGTTTAAAATTTATTATTCAAAAAGAGGATTGTGACTTTTTGTTGTTTTTATATGAATTGTATGTTGTTGTTATATGATGAATAATAAAGTTGATTTCATCATCTAAAACTTTATTTTATATGATGCCAATGATTTGATGGGTAAGTGACTAACAAAAAATATTAATTATTAGCACTTAACCAGTCAACAAACATCCAAGAAAAGATATAAGAGAAAAGGATGGTGAAATATCATGAGATGGGAGAAGGCTTCCATAAAAGAGAATAAGGATCTGTTGAAAGGAGACTGGTAGAAACCCCTCCAAATCTAGTTGAGACCGTGAGAAGTCTCATGGAAAAGCTACAAATCTTTATGAATGATAACAAAAGACTTATGATAGAACAAGAAAAGAAGACTGAAATAAATGTTGTCTTTCTACAAATCCTATCAGATATATAAATATAGTTGTAGCATGGAACAAAAATCAGTTATGTGGACAAACATCATCCTGAGAAAACCCAGAGTCCACTTGAGATACAAAGGCATGGTCCTAAAAGAAACAATGCAAGAAGAAACACTCCCAAGAAATCCTGACATGGATCCAAGAGGCATGCCAAAGTCAAAGACTCATATGAATATTCCTCTAGTGAAGGAGCAGAAATATCCAAGGAATTTTCCATCAATGAGACCAGTTCACATTCTCAGAGGAAAACAAAGAAGAGGAATCATTCCAAGGGCAGTGACCCTGGAAAATTTAAGAAATCCAAGCCACCCACTTTTGACGGAGAAATCAAAAAGGGGGAAGAAGTAGAAGCTTGGATACTTTGTATGAAGAAGTACTTCAGAGTTCATGACTACTCTAAAAACTTGAAGACACGAATAACTATATTTAACTTGAATGGAAAGGCTTATATCTGGTGGGAGGACCTTAGAAATGTAAAGGGAATCTGTGAGAAGGAGTTGTCTTGGGGAAAGTTTGAGAAAAACTTCAAGAATAAGTACCTATATGAAAGGTACTATGATGAAAATACTAAGGAGTTCTATGAATTCAAACTAGGATAGCTCACTATAGATGAACATATCAACAAGTTTCTAGATTTGTTGAGGTATGTTCCCCATATAAAGGAAGAAAAGGCGAAGATGTAACGATTCCTTAGTGGGATGATTCAAACCTTTTAGAAAATAATTGAGTTTGATGAACCTAAAACCTTTGAAGATGCCATTCAGAAGGCTAGGTGTTGCTATGAATAATTCAACCACAAGACAAAATATCCCTAGGATAGGAAGAACAAAGGTAATATGGGATTTAAGAAGAAGGGTGTTAGATCCTCAAAGTTTAAGAATTTTGGGAAGAGTTCTAAGATGAGATTTACCACTACAAGTGTGAATCAGTAGAAATTTCCATCTCAGAGTGAAAATAAAACCTTTGGATCAGCCCTGGGAAAGACTGATAATACAAAGAGAGAGCCATTGAAATGTTGGGGATATGGAGAAGAACATATGTTGACGAGCTTCCCTGATATATAGCTAGATAGTAGGAGGATATACAATGTTCAGGAGGCTACCACAATTGATGATGTTGTCAAGGGCATGCCACATATTCATGTATCTCTTTACAATAGAAAAGCATACCACCAATATTCATTGGCAGAAATGGAAGGTATGATTACCAACCACCATGTTTCTATTCTTATCGACCCTGATTCTAATTTGAGTTATGTTTCTCCTCAAATTGTTTAGAAATGTAAATTGCAGAAAGTAAAACATGGTAAACCATGGTTGGTAAATTTGGCCACTGGAACAAAGAGGAAAGTAACAAAAGTCATACCAACATGCCAGTTCATTATGAATGGGTTTTCTACTCAAGTAACCTTAAATATGTTTCCCTTAGGATCTTATGACATGTTGATTGGAATAGATTGGTTGGTCGCCCATAAAGCCAAGTTGGACTATTATAACAAATCATTGCAGTGTGAAGATGATGAATGGAAGAAAAGGACCCTACAAGGAATTCAAAAGTGTGTCTCAATGTGACAAATATCATCTCTTCAAGTGAAGAAGTATTGCAGAAAAGGTTTCCCTTTGTATGCAATACAAGTACTGAACTTTGTTGAGGAAATTAAACCAAGCATAGAGGACCATCCTATATTGAGAGAATATAAATATGTCTTTCCTGAATAAATACCAGGTCTATATCCAAGAAAATACATTGATTTCTCAATAGAACTTGTACCTAGGGTGGTGCCAATGTCTAGAGCACCTTATAGGATGAGTAACCTAGAGCTAGTCGAGCTCAAATTACAGCTAAAGGAGATGTTGGAAAAATGTTATATTTGGCCTAGTGTGTCTCCTTGGGGAGAACCAACCTTGTTTGTGAAGGAGGATGATGGAACACTCAGGTTGTGCATAGACTATAGACAACTCAACAAAATGAAAATCAAGAATAAGTATCCCTTTCCGAGAATTGATGACGTATTTGACCAGTTAATGGGTGCTACAATTTTCTCCAATATTGAATTGAGGTCTGGGTAGCATCAGGCCTAGATTAAGGATGAATAAATCCATAAAAAAACCTTTAGGACAAGGTACAGGCACTATGAATTTACGGTGGTGTCATTTGGGCTTACCAATGTACCAACCACCTTCATGTGCTTAATGAATAGTGTTCTTAGAAAATTTTTGGGCAGAATTGTGTTAGTTTGCATTGATGATATCCTAATCTATTCTAAGAATAGAGAAGAGCATGAAGAGCACCTCAAGTTAGTGCTTCAAGTGTTGAGATAGCACAATCTCTATGCAAAGTTTAGTAAGTGTGATTTTTTCCAAAAACAAGTCCATTACTCAGGCCATGTCGTCACTAAGGAAAGGGCGGTAGTTGATCCTCACAAGATCAAAGCCATTATGGATTTTCCTACACCAAAAGATGTAACTGACATCATATCCTTTATGGAACTAGCAGGGTACTATAGAAGGTTCATAAAGGGGTTTTCCAACATTGGTTATCCAATCACCTCCCTTCAGAAAAAGGGGGTCAAATTTGTTTGGAAAACTGAGTGCAAAGAGAGATTTCAAAAACTGAAACATTTACTAACCAATGCACATGTGCTGAAGATTGTAGATCCAAACAAGGATTTCCTTGTATGCACATATGCTTGCAAAGAAGGAATAGGAGGATTCCTCATGCAAGAAGGGAATGTAATCTATTTCGAATCTGGGAAATTGAAAAAACATGAAATTCATTATGTGACCCATGACTTAGAATTAAATTCCATAGTGCACATATTAAAAATGTGGAGGCCTTACATCCTAGACAAAACAATTTTGCTCATGACAGACCACAGTGGGCTGAGATATTTGTTTGACCATCCAAAACTAAATGACATACAAGCTAGATGGATGACTCTCCTTAGTGAATTTGATTTTGAAATCAAACACATCAAGGAAAAAGAAAATAAAGTGGTTGATGCCCTCAGTAGAAGCATGAAAGTGATTCACTTGGAAACTGTAAGCACCTATGAATCAGACATCAAGGAAAGAGTAAAAAGTGTACAAGAAACAGATGATTTATTCAAAAATATAAATACATATCTAGAACAAGAACCCACATGGATGAAATATGATGGCTATCAACTGTTGAATGATGGCTTGTTAACCTACAAAGGTCGGTTGTATATCCCAAATTTTGACAACTTGAAGAGGTTCATCATGGATGAACTACATAACAGACCATATAATGGCCACCATGGGTATCTGAAAATGATAACAACCACCAAGAAGTTATTTTATTGGCCAAGAATGAAAAATAACACAACATAGAATTTATCTAAATGTTTGGAATGCCCATAGGTTAAAGTGGAGTACAAGCACCCAAAAAGACAATTGTAGCCCCTACCTATTCCAAAATGGAAATGGGAAACCATCTCCATGGATTTCATTACAACATTACCTAAATCAAACAAACAAAATGTTGTTATTATGGTAGTTGTGGACAAATTGAGCAAGGCTGCTCACTTTATTCTAGTAAAGATCACTTGCAAGGAAATGGATATTGCCAATATATTCATGAAATAAATATTCAGGCTACATGGGATGCCCAGGGAAATCATATAAGATAGAGATGCAAAATTCACCTTAGAATTTTGGAAATATTTGTTTACTGGTTTTGGAACTAAATAATTATTTAGTATAGCCTATGACCCTCAAATTGATGGATAGATAGAGAGGGTAAACCAAGTCTTGGAATACATGTTAAGGATGCATGTGATGCATCATCCCAAGAAATGAGAAGAATACCTACCCTTGGTAGAGTTTTCTTACAACAATGGCTATCTAGAGTCATTGAAGATGGGCCCTTTTGAGGCTCTCTATGGTAGACAATGCAATATTACAATTAGCTGGAATAACCCAGTGGACAAAATAACACTTGGATCAGATATGCTCAAGGAGTTGGAACAAAAAGTAAATCGAATAAAATAAAATCAAAAAGTGGCCCAAGATAGACAAAAGAGATATTCAGAAATCAAAATGACTCATAAAGAGTTCAAAGTAGGGGATCATGTGTATCTATAAATTAGACCAAGAAGAAGTTACATGAGGATGGGAACATGTGCCAAGATGGAACCTCGGTTTTGTGAACCTTTTGAAATTTTGGACAGAGTGGGACCTATAGCTTATATATTAGCTTTAGCTCCCACATTGAAAGAACATAATGTTTTCCATGTTTCATTGTTAAATAAATATATACATGATTTTGGTCACATAATTGACTAGTCTGTGATTCAGGTGGAGCGAGAGGGAGAATTTCTTCCATAACCACAGTGCATCCTAGACATGAAATAAATACCTCTTAGGAACAGAACCATTGCACTGGTCAAGGTGCAGTGGAAAAACTTTGGTCCCGGTGAAACTACATGGGAACGGGGGGATGCCATGAAACTGGCATACCCTTTTTTGTTCACTACTGTATATAGAGTTTTTGTGGAAAATAGAACATCGAGGGTGGTTCCTTTAAGGGGGAGGGGATTTTAACATCCATGTTTCCCCCAGTCTATAAATATAATTAATATCATGACCAAAACTATAAATAATCATGTTATGTGATTATTGAAAGACAATGGACCATTAATGAATTATGTATTGTAAAAATTTGGTTATTAATGCAATAGGAAAATGTTGAACTATTGTTGAATGGATGGTCTTCACAAGTTACGATGTCATGAGAGGAATGGTGCAAGAGGAAAGCTATTACCCATTGAAATAAACCTGTTAGGTAGTACCCTGTCAAATTAAAAGAAAATGCAGATCATGAACTATCCTCGGCCCATAAATTTGATTACCAATCAGGCTGGTAGTTGGGTAGTCCCCTTCGAGAATCAATGAAGGAATGGGAAAATTACCCATCAAGAAACTTTTGAAACAAACCACGATTTCTTGAGGAAGAACACACAAAAATAAGGGAGGAGGACAGTAAAAGGGGGAGATCATACATATACATAGACGTGCAGTTAGGGAAATCCTGAGCATTGTAGAGGGGAAGGAGAATTTCCTGGTTCAATAGAGTAGAAACATAAGTGTAGAGGTAATAGATGCTCCCGTAAAACTTGCAGTAAATCCAGATATCCTCTTGTGGCATCGTAACCCGACTCGGGGGTGGATGGATGTAACAGAGATTTGTGTAGCTTTGCTTATGGTTGGGTGGAGAGTGGCACACCCTTCAGTAGTTTCCAACATCTCCCACTTTGTAGATAAGTAAATCTTATCCTTCTGTGTATTGCATTGAACTGTATGGTGATTCTGGACATTAACACTTAACTTGTGAGCTTATTGTGTATTTTTGGGATGGCCTTGTATTTGTATGAAATATATCTACGTGGACAGTCTGGTGGTCTTGTTTTTAGACATTCTCTATCTTTAGTAAAATAGTTGTGAGTATTGGTCTGTGATAAACTTGTGTAATGAGTAAATATGGAAGAGTATGAATTTACATAGTCGTTTCAGTATGAAAATAATCTCAAATCATTGTTATATATTAAGTTGAAAGACTAATCGACATCACTTCTTATTGTATGTATTGTTGTGATGATATGTATATATATAAATATGTGTGCCTGTATACCTATGTGTTGCAGAGTTGGGATCCCTACAACACATGAACCTTTTGGGATAAGATGTAATAGAGGTACCCTACATGGGAAATGAAGTGCATGAGCCAAGGCGAGAGCTCTTGAAAAATCATAAGCCTTGGGAAAGACTCAGAGAAACCTTGGTGAAATTGACTAAGTCTTGAACCAGATGGATATGCTGGAGAAAACTCCTGTGTTTCCTCGGAATATTGTGGTCGTTCATTTAGCACGACAAACTAGATATGTTCCTTTAGTCGGTGTAGGGGTAGGATTAAATCTTGGTCATCGATCCGACAAGATAATAGATCCTAGTCATTCATTGGAGGATGCTCCTTGGAGTGAATTTCAGACCCAGAGGAGATACACTTCAAATTTTAGATCTGGATCATTGACCGATACCTTAGAAAGACCTGATCCTATCCATTGATCTATTGGAGGATCGAGTGGTGAGGTGATCCCCACCGTTAGTTAGACTTGGTAGTCAAAGTTATGAGTATGCTAGAGTGGCAACTTAAGAATAATACATGTCGGTCCCCAATTCACCAAAGGGTTGAGGATGGGCCCCATTGGGCTTAGGCCTTTGGAAGGTTGCTTTAATCGTTGACCATCGTATCTTTGTGGAAAGTCGATCTAACCGTTGATGGGTTGGTGCGTTCATCAAAGTAGTCCATGGATTAGGCCATGATAAGACTCTGAAAAAACCAAATGCATGGATCCATTAGAGTATGAAGGTATCATATCTACCAACTGTTAGATCTAACTACCATTACATCTAGAGAGAAACCCGTTGAAAGAGTCATTCAGAGTTGAATTTCAAAGGAAATTCTCAAGTGGGCGTAGAATGACTCTAAAGGAGGAACTCTGAAAGGAGATATGGGTCGTTGGTTTGTTGTGGTTGGAGGGACTCTGAAAGAATATATGGGTCATTGATCTGTCGTGGTTGGAGGGACTTCGAAAGGAGATCTGGGTCATTGATCTATCATAGTCGGGGGAAATCTAAATGGTCTAGAGTTTAACTTCAAAAGGAGATCTAGACCATTGATCATTGTACGAGAAATATCAAATATTAGTCGTTGATTCGATGTGGTTCCTACCAGTTTCCATGGTGAGGAATGGCTAAGGGGAGTGATGTCACCCAACCAATATACAGTGGACAAGTATCAGTACCCGAATGGACGAACCAAGTGGCTAGTGATGACGTGCATGCCACGCCAGACCACTTGGATGACCCACATGTCAAGTCAATATCATGCTGCGTGTCACCACGTTTTGGCTCTTTTGAGGTGGCATTTCTTGGGAATGCATGTGCCATATGTCATTCCAGGTAGAAGGTACATGTGGTAACAAATTCCTTGATGGTTGGTACATAGTGGCAATGGTGCCATGTGAGATGGAGTTTACCCCTTCTTAGAGTTTACTTTGGAGGGTTCAGAGTACCACTCCAAAGATCTTGGAGAAAGATCCCGAAGGCCTATCTGGTTCATTGGTCGATGTGATGGCTAGACACGATCTCAATCGTCGATATTGGTGGGTCCCACCAGAATCCAGGGAAGAAACATAACATGTTGAACATTAACCGTCCTACAGGTGGATAACTTCGAGTGAATCCTAGCCATTGATTCAGGAAAACAGATAGATTGAGGATCGAGTGAGCTAGGTTGAAGATGCCATGATAGCACCAGGTCTGATGACACATGTAGAAACAGTCACATGGATGCCATGTGGAAGTAAGGTGGAATTGGGACAATAGAGGCCCAAGAACTTTGGGAAGTCATAACTTTTGATCCCGAGTTCAGTTTTGAGAAAAAGTATAGTCGTTCGAAAGATATTGATGAGAATAAGATGATAATTTTGTCAAAGAGGGATTCTAATATGGTCAAGGGAAGAAATTTTTTGATATCCCACTCCCTTGAAATCTATGAAGGGGGTCAAGTGTGTTACATAGCTAAGATCCACATGGCCTCAAGGTGGATTTTTCCAGGAGAAGAACTAGAAGTATTTAAAAGGTCGTAAATTACTAACCCCGTCTTAGATTTGGGTGTGGTTATAGTCGATCAAAATCTATTAAATAACAAAAATGATTTATGAATATAGAATTAGAGGTTGGATGAAGGTTAGGGAGATAAATTCGAACACCCCACCAACCTAATGAAATTTTAAAGGGGTCGGGTGTGTTACATATCCTTATCAAGAAGGTCACATATCCTCATAAAAAGGTGTTAATTCATCATCCAACATGCTATGTCAACTCAATTAAGTGTCACATTATTCTTAAGTGTGACATCCCATCACATGTGCAATGTCCTCAAGCTAGGGTATGACATCATCAAGAAAAAGGGATCCACGACCCCTCCCAAGAGGTGTACTATCATTATCACATGTCATGTCATTAAACCAAGACTAAACATCCTCAATGGGTGCAATGTCATCTAGGGGATCCATACCATCTCCAAGTGACATGTCAAGCTCATGGTGCAACGTCCTATCTCCAAAGTGCAACGTCTAAGATATGGACAATGATGGAGGGTGTCAAGACATGTGCAAAGTCATCATATGGTCCAACACTCATCATCAAGGCTCCAACAACCTCCATATAGTGTGCAAAATCCTCCATGAAGTGTGGAGAAGAATCACAAAGGTCCTCCAAAGGACCATGTCAATTGTGCATCATCATTAAGCAAGGGCTTAGAGAATCAAGTGAGACCAATAATTATGGATACAAGAGTCATTAGAATCATAAAAAGTGAGTCATTTTTTAATGTAAAAGCCACATAAGTAGTTCAAATTAGGTATCTTCTTCAAAATTCACACTAGCTTATGCCTTTATGCAATTTTCCAAGTTTACGTATGGTAGGACCATCATACAACCCTATTAGGTGTGCTAGTACCCAAGTAGAGGAGTATTTATTGAGAAACCCATCAAAGTGTAAGTGTGAGTGAATGGTATGACATGGGGTTTACTTCATGGTCATGGTGTCATTGACATGCAAGGACACATGTGATGTTCATATCCATGAGTGATTTTGTAGAGGGAGCACTTAATGCATTGTGTTACCTTTTCATCAACACTATTTATTTCCACCCCTTATCTTTCCTTTTCATATTCATTCATTTTCTTTGTGAGCCCCTTTTTGGGTTTATGCATTTATTTCATCAGAATAATTCAATTAAGTCCTTTATTTAGGTATGCATTCTGTACATTAGAACTTGGGGCGAGGGGGTAGAGCTCAATCTAACCTAGCTTTTTCATTTATCATTCATATCCCTTTATTGTTCTTTTTCATTTTGAATTTACAGTATGCACTTTCCGTTGTTTTTTACATCTGCATCAACCTTGGGCATTCAAGCCCCTTCTTCTCATAAGAGAATGAAGTACGAACCTCTTTGGGATACATGTAACAACCAATCCCAAAATATAGGACAACATAAGGAAAATATATGGAAAGTGTTAAATATGTAAAGGTATATGTACATTATCCCTTTCAAGGCCTCCCAGTAGTACCCCTTTTCCCCAAGAGTAAAAACACTTGAATAGAACACATATGATGGCCACGAAGGTTAAACAAGGAAAAAATCATAACTTCCAAGCATCATGATTCACTATCTGACTTCAACCCATAATCCTTATGTTATCACCCTATAAGTTATAAGATCAACTGGTGACTGGGATATTATCTGTCTCTAGTGTTTTTGTTGACAAATGATTTTTCATTCTGCAAATAATTTGAAAAGAAAAAAAGAAAAAGAAAAGAAAAAGAAAAAAGAAAAGAAAAGAAAAGAAAAAGAAAGAAAGAAAAAGAGGGCATAAAAGAATTGAAATAAAGGCCCCATGCAATAATAGTAACTTGGTCCATACCTTTCAAGCATGGCCAAGTTCTTTTTAAATTTGATGTTGATAGGGTAGTGAATGAATTTGGCTAAACAACTTAATCTTAGCCAAAGTGTCTAGGTTAGATTAGTGAATAAATCTGGCCAGACTGTCTAATATTGGTCAGATAGCCCCAGGGTAGAGTAAATTTTTAACCCAACAGTTTAATCTGGGTTAATTATCATGGGAAGATAGGTTAGTATGTAGGCTAGTTGCTTTATTGTTTCATTCCAATAAAACCATCTTGATGTAAAATGTTGCACCATGTTTCAAATGCTTAAAAGATAGTTTTGTCAAAGCCCCATGGTGGTGTCTACTTGAAAAGTTTGGGGAAAAACCCATAAAAATGCATTTATCCTAAGTTTTTCCCAGCGCGTGTGTTCTCCGCTCCCCATTTATGCTCCCTGCACATATCGACGGTCCTGATCGCGACGCCCAGATCTACGTTGCACAGAGCATTCCGGACCCCCCCGACCGTTC
>ML800261.1:90563-112036 GCA_009831015.1 Picea engelmannii | reverse complement strand
GGGGGGGGGGGGGTCCGGAATTGCTGATAACCTTTGCGTGCATATGGACGGCCCTGGGCTGAGCGCTTAAATCAATGGTCAAGGCTGGATTCCAGACCCCCCCATCCGTTTTGCCTTTAATGGAGGGGGGGGAGTCTGGAATGAGTGATAAAAGGCGCGCTAAGATCTGCGGTCAGGAAACGAGCATGCTGATCAATGACCCAAAATGGTTTTCGGACCCCCCGGATGATTTGCTTTTAACCGAGGGGGAGGGGTATGGAATGCTTATCTCCCTCTAGCGGGCCCCTTGTGATACGTGGCGTCGATCTGTTGCCCCGAGTCTCGTCACCATCTACTATCTGACAGACCCCCATCACTTATGGACGTCACCTTCCACTTCTTCCCAAGTTAGTCACATCCCATAATTGTTGTCAGTCCCCTCCCCCCTTTTCACTTATGGAAAGCCCCTTATTGTGACTTGTACCTCCAATCCCTAGCCGCCACGTCACCCATCTGTATATTTTAACCACTGTCACCTGCCATCTCACCCTCATAGTGATCCATTGGCCATTTATTACTGGATAACACACCCGTTATCCAGCTAACCTGTCTCCCGCGCCCAACCGACCCTAGTTTTAAATAAAACTATCGTTATTCCCCTTACATTCTCTATTCACCCATCGCACCAGAGGAATTCACCTTTTACTCCTCTGTTACATTCTGTTGCCCTCATCCACAGTCAGTTGCCCCCACTAACATTGTGTTTATTGCAGGTATTGTTGCAGAAATGGCGCCAAATCCCAGACAAGCAGAAGGAGAGCAGAATCCTTTTCTCCCGCCTCCTGTCGACCTGGACAAGATCCCACTGGTCGACAAAGACCGGTTAATCGCAGATACCAAATGAGATTTAGATTTCTCAGACCTCTAGTCATGGCTCAGGGAAGTGTTCCTGGACCAGAGTGATGAAATTGGACTCTGGGAGTCCAATTTACCCCTCTACCTTTTCCCTCAGATCCACCATTTTCCTGATTTTTCTCTCAAGTGTCAAGCTCACTATATTCCCGAGAAGAGAGCTGCCGTCTCCTCTTTAGAAGAGATCCTGTTCCTCATCACGCTCAAAGCCATAGACCAGATGATGCAAATTCCCCATGCCGACTCTGTGTCTCCTTTCAACCTAGAAATCCTTTCAGAGTTGTATCAGAAAATGACTTTTCCCCAAAGAGCTCAAATATTCGAGTTGTTCTTTCCCACATTAACTCAATTCCCTTCCACAAATCCCCCTTACCCTTCGTCCATGTTCTCCACTAAAGGAAACTAGGTCATTTCTTCCCTTTGCACTCTATTGGGATACTATTCTGATCAGTGGGTAGATGAGCCCATTCTAGGTTTTCTATCCATTTTCTCCACTGACGAAAAACCTACCACCCAGTTTAATTTCAGTACATTCTTGGCAGACAATATTCAAGAACAGTTTGTGAATTTTGGCACGGAAGGCATGTTCATATATTCGTCCATATTGGCATACATGTTTGTTTTCTTTCAAGCAGATAAATTTAGTTTTTCTATGCAGAAGATGGATGAAGATGGTAAACCTCAGGCAGTCACAACATGGACTTCCTTGCTCAAGCACAACTCCACAGAGTAAAGTTTCAAGGCGTTCATCGATCAGTTCTACCACCCTGTGGTAAGTATGCTGAGAGGCAGGTCGGAGCCTCGAATAAATGACGAAGTCCAGAGAATCCTACATCTCTCGGACAACACAAAGACCCGGGATTGGTACCTGTACCAAAATCATACCAAGATCAGAGTATACGGTTGCGAGTTGGCACCATATAAGATACCCAAATATTTTCCTGTTAGAATTTTTTCTTTAGAATATATAAGGCAGATTATGAATTCAGATGATATCCATTTTGTATCATTAAAGAAGAAGCAGCAGCTTCAATTCAAGGGGCAGATTGGATCCTTCATCTGCAACAGTCGGGGTGCCGGGGAAGAAGCAGACAGGATGCTGAAAGAAATGAAGTTCTTCATGAGCTTCCCATGGCACTATGATCCTTATGGGATCATCTCAGAGATGAGGGTGAAGAACAAGAACATCCCGTATGTTCATGTGTCCAAGCCTGAAATCGAGAAATTCGCCAATCAGACAGTGTGGGTGCCTAACACCTTGGTCGAAGTGGAACAGCAGGTTCCCCCGACCACTGTGTCACCAACGACCACGCCACAGGTCCCTAAGGACAAAATGCCTTGACAAGATTTATCTCCGCCTATCACGGAGGTATCATCCAAAGAGTTCCAGTTGCACACTAAGAGGCCCAAGACAAGTTCAGTTCCTGATCCGACTGGAGAACAAGAAGCCCCGCCTACCACAGTGACTAAGTCTGTTATTCCACCCTTCGGTTCGAGCCTCTATAAGGACATTACCCCTACATTACCGAAGAAATCCACAGACTCCCCATTGGACACTCAGCCAAGCAAGACTGGGCCCAAGTTGAGCATCTTCGAGAAGTACGAGCTGATCAAGAAAAAGAACCAGACCCTTACCAGCAGTACTTACGCTCAGTTTCGGAAGTAGACATCGACTGCGCAGCATAGGCTGTTGTCTGCATTTGACACAGAAAAGGGCAGAATGCACATGGCCTTCCTCCAGGCGCAGGTACCAGACCCCAAGGTGATCACGGACTACAAGAGGGCCACCTTTGAATTCCAGACGAAGGACGTGCACCCAGTAGATCAGATGGATCTGCACAAGCAGAGAGGGGAAATGGTGTTTCATACATTGGCACATGCTTCCACTTCTCTTGCCAAATTGCAGGTGTCACTAAACAATGCTCAAACACAACTCAAGCTGGAGAAGATATCATCCTTTGCGAAGGACAATAGAATCAAAACTTTGGAGGAGCTGGTCCTCAAGATCGGCTATGACCCTTCGAACGTCAAAGCAGCGGAGTTGATGATAAAGAAGAAGAATGCTGACATTGCCTCCTTGAGGAAACAAATGAAGCTCCCTCCCACAGAGGACTCGCAAGCGAAGGAGATAGTAGAGAAACAAGGCGAGAAGGATGAAATGCTCAAGCTGCTCATGGAGCAGAATGCACAGCTCAAAGAAATGGAAGCTGAGATGGAGAGATTATTAAAAGAGAAGGAGCAGCTGAAACTAATGGAAGTCATTCCATTGAGTGCCATTTCGATTTCAAGAGCAAGCACAGCATCAGTGAAAGCAGTCCCATCCACAACTCCATTGACATCCCAAGAGAAGACAACCGACCTGGCTAAATCCATGGAGAAGATGAACTTGCAGGAGACAGAGATCAGCAAGCTTAAAAAGGAAGTTGAGAACCTTCAGGAACTCAAAACTTCCTTCCAGACCAGCCTCTCGAAGGAAAAGCAGGTAACAGAGCAGCTCAAGCAGGAGCTACAACAGCTCCAAAAGCAAACAGTGGCAGGGAAGACTTTGGCTGAGGTTAAAGAGAATGTATGGAAAGACATCACTAAGTCCATAAATGAGATATGGCCCATGATCCAAATCATGTTTGAGAAGAATGAGTTGGTCCAGAGGAGAAAACAAGCCATTGAGAAGATCAGAGTAGAATTGGGAGACATGCCAACACAGGCAAATGAGATCATCAAGTTCCTCAATTCTAAGACCAGGGAAGAGCTGGAAGAGATGAAGATTGAAGACAGAACAGAGACCATCCTTGAGGTCAAAAGAGTTTTGACCAAGAGAGGACTGATGCTTCAACTGGAAGAAAAGGTTCAGGTCATGGACCAGGGGGTACAAAGGTTCTTCAATAAGATTGAAGCTCTCTAGAAGAAAGGTCTTCTTGGTCTTAAAGTGATAAATGATAAATTAATGACACTCCCAGACTACAAGAAGAGATTAGCCGAAGTGGCTAAGGACATTTCAAAGTTTGTTGGCATACAAGGGAGCATCACCAGAAAAGCATTCCTGGATTCCCTTCAGTGGGACATCAGTATCCAACACGAGATTCGATACATATTCCTCACCAAGCCTACATTTGCCAAGTATACAGAAATGGACGAAGTGTATCGAAGACTGCTCAAAGTCAACGTGCCCAATCATCTCAGATGGGAAGAGATCTACAATCTGATCGATTAGCAGATGAGTTGTCAAGGTCCAGTCACCTGTCCAGTCAGATGAGGTCGTGCAAAGGCTTCATCAATGGTCTACCCAGAAATCAACGTGCAGTTACTCCAAGTCATCAAGAAGTTCCTAGATTTAGGAAATTTGTTAATTTAGTTAGGCTAAAAATAGATTTAGCACGTCCTGGTCATTTATGACAGGAACGGTTGTAATTCGAGTTATAAATACTTCACCTTTTGAAGTATTGGGGGTTGTTGATCTTCACACCCTGACGCTATCAGACTGTAACATTTTTGAAGAGATCTTCCATTAATAAAAATGTGGCATTTTTACAGGATTCTTGCGTGTATTCACTGGTGATGTTTTCTCTCTGAGTTGAATGTTATTCTTGCTTTGTGATCATCTCGTTTTCTAACTCTAATCTTTAAGAGTAACGAATGTTGCAGGATTTATCTCGTATACCCTGTTTCTGACTCGAAAGATTTTAGTGTTTTTCTTCTGGTATTTTCCATAAAGGAATTCTTAACTGCTTCTTTGTTGAAATTACTTTTCTCATATTTTCTGCTAATCATCATTTAAGCTACTAAAAGATCCAGTGATTATATTATCTCGCCCTATGAAAGTTTTTCCTTTGCGTTTATGGTTTGTATTTCATATTTTATTAAACACAGACCCCATAGCCCAATGGATGTGTAGACTGTCTCAACCAATTCAAAAAACACTTTGACAACAAAACCGACCTATTTCTTTACCTAGCCTAATATCTAAATTTGGAAACATAGCTAAATCATATAGAGAGATCCCTCTCTGAAGTTGGAAGGGATAGATCCCAGCTTCAAAAGTGGTTGGATAAAGTTACCTTTGTAGATTTCTTCTATTTTTCAACCTCTAGGAAATTTACCAAGTGCTAACATAGTAGCGACTCCACTGGGGAAGAACTAAAAATTGATAATTTCATGTTTTCTTTTCCCTAAAAAGAAAGTTTTTTCCTAGAATATTGCAAATTTGAGGAAAAAGTAATGTTTAGAGGTTGATTAAACTTTGTACATATTATTTTCGGAATCATAAAACTAAAAATTATATATATAAAAAACCAAAAGAATTATGGCTCCCAAGAAAGTTTACACTCAATGTCATCCCGACCCAGAACCTGCGATAGTGACAGATAACCCCAAACAGTTGCTCAGGAAAAAGACCTTAGTTGAAGGTTCAGTGAGTCATATTCCCCTTCATAAGTCCCTTTCCTTTTTAGGGAAACCTGTTACCTCTCAAAACCCTGACCTTGTTACCTTTCCATAGAAAAACCTGGTTAGAACACGGTCCGATAGTTTTGTGACTGGAATCATTTTCGATCCAACTGTTTTACAACCCCGAACCCCTGAAGTTCTATCTCCCACTGCTAAACCACAAAGTGTTGCCTCAATACCAGCTAGTCCCTCTTCGTCCTCATCTTCGGTTGTTACCTCGCCTGTTGTCCAGTTGGTTGTCCCACCCCCTCCACTCATCATGGTAGCCAGGTACGCTCCCTTGGTGTTGGTCGCACCTCTTCATGCTATGCCACAAGATTATCAAACTAGACTTCCACAGTTCGATGCGACAGGACCCTTAAACGCCCAACAACATGTTGACAAAATGAATGATTATTTTGACCTGCAAGAAGTTGATGAGGCTGACGTTCAAATGAGATTGTTTGCCCAAAGTTTGACAGGTGACGTCAAGAAATGGTACAAAGCTTTACCTTCCGCCTCAGTCCTTGACCTTGTCGCTTTCCAAAGGATTTTTCTTGACAGATGGGAGGTAAAGAAAAACCCTCTCCAAATATTGTCAGAATACGATAATATAAGAAGAAATCAAGGTGAGACGGTACAAGATTACTGCACCCGTTTCAATAACCTGTACAATGCAATTCCAGCCGAAATCAAACCTCCACAGGGCCTGGCATTGATTAAATTCCCTAATGGTTTTGATGCCGATATGTCATACCAACTAAGAGAAAGAAATTCTAGCACCCTGGCAGACATGCAGAAAAGTGCTATAAGTGTGGAGGCCAATTTGTTGGCAAAAAGGGCACGTCAGAGGTCAGAGAGGAGAGTCAAAATTAAAGAAGAACCTTCCACGTCGACCTCAGATTCCAAATTGGATTCTTTGGCCAGAGCAGTGGAAAGAATGATGGAAAGACTTAATGTGTCAGACAAAAATCCTCCAAGAGAAAATCCAACAGCTCCTTAGGTTCGGAACCCTAACTTTAGGAGAAACCCTCCTCAAATCAGACAGAGAGATCCTAGGGATCAAAGAGAGAAGAGGGGTCCAGATCAGCAGATCAGACCTCCTCTGCAAGAAAATTATGCTGATGAAGGGGAGGAAGTGATTGAGGAATTGGAGGATACTCACATTAATCTCATTGTCATTCACGACAATGAAGCTATTTTCCTTACCCAAGAAGAGTAAGAACTTTTTCTTCCCAATCAAATGAAAGTAAGTGAAGAAGTTGAAGATGCAGAACAACATGCATTCAAAAATGCCATTTTGGAGGTACACCGACAGTACAATCTGCGGAGTAAAAAGACAGAAGGGAGTTCCCAAAAAAAGGCGATTGAAACAAAGAAGATAGTCGAAACCAAGAAGATCCCTGAGAAGAGTACTGGCGAGAAGATTCCTGAGAAGAGTACTGCCGAAGCTCCTGAGAAGAGAAACCTTACTATTCTAAAAAGATCGTCATAGTCGAGGTTTCACCTGTTAATCCACCAAGTACTTCTGGACAAAAGAATATGGTGGACAAACCAGAATTGATGAGACAAGGTAGAGCTCCTACACCTTTCAGCCTGGAGGGGGAATTGGCCAAAGTAAAAATTCCCATCCCACTTACCAAGTTGATGAACAAAAATGTTTATCGTTCACAGGTGATTAAAGCACTGACCATTGAACCTGACATAAGCACGAAGGCCTTGACCATTGGATTAGCAAATCATTCAAACACTGTGAACCTTACTGATGATCAACCCAAACTTCTATTCGGACCTGAAGTAGATGGTCGAGATGATACTGGTGAGGTCTCTCCTTTTTACATCAGTCTAAACATACATGACCTGATCTTGCATAACGCTATGCTCGATTCGGGTGCTTCCCACAATATGATGCCCAAAGCAATAATGGAGAAACTGGGACTGGAGGTCACCAGACCTTACAAGGATTTACACTCATTTGACTCCAATAAAGTTAGATGTATTGGTTTGATCAAATACCTATGCATCACCTTGGTTCAGATTCCTGCGAAGAGCATGGGAATGGATGTGGTAGTTGCAGACATCTCGCCGAAGTATGGAATGATGTTATCCCGGTCTTGGGGGGCTAAGTTGAAAGGAACCTTGTAGCTAGATATGTCTTATGCCACTATCCCAGTTTTCGGGCAATAAAGGAGGCTATACAGAGAAACATTGATGAAGTACATGGTCAGTAGCCAAGAAAAACGCACAACTATCCCCTCTACTCTGCGCATTTCGATTTAGATTCGTTTATCTTGTACAATGATGGTGACACGGGAGAGCAAGATATCTAGCTGATGGAAGACACATTAGTCAATATGAAGGCCAAGAAATCATTGAGGTAGAAAGGATGAAGAATGTGATAACTGAAGAGTTACTTGCAGATTTCTGGAGCATGGACTTTGATGGAGCAGTGAGCAAAGAAGGAGCTGGAGAAGGAGTCTCGCTGCATAATCATAGAAATAGGTATTCAGAAAATCATTCTTACAAATTAAATTTCCAGTGCACTAACAATATTGCCGAGTATGAAGCCCTGATGCTCGGTCTGAAGCTTTTGAAAAGATTTGGTGCTAAACAAATAATGGTAAGAGGTGACTCTGAATTGATAATCAAGCAAATCAAAGGTGAGTACGCTGCGAAACACCCATGCCTTAGAGCTTATAGGAACGTTGTTCTTGATGCCTTGAGATGTTTTACTGAAGTTGACTTGTAGGTAATGCCGAGGGGACAAAACATTCTGGTGGACGGATTGGCTACCTCAGCAGCCACCTGTAAGATTCCTTTTCTCTCAACTCGTCCATACACTGTTGAGGTGAAATGCAGACCAATCGTCCCCGACAATATCAGGTACTAGCAAGTGTTTGGTAATGATGATCAAATCGAAGACTTTCTGCAGTGTAAAAACGATTTTGAATGTACAAATATAGATTTAGAGAATGAAGATGAAAATGTAAATAGTTATGAGTTTGAAATTGATAGTGTAAATAGCGTAGATTCAGGAGAATTAGGTGATGACGAATTGGATGCTGATGTTTTACAGTTGAAAAGTAATGTTTTGCCTAGAGGTCTAGTTCCTTTAGAGGACTTGTTTGATTTTAACGACGTAGCCAAAAAACCGAAAATCGAAGCCCATGGACAAGAGGTAGAAGACTGTAATATAGGGACTGAAGAGAAACCCAGGATAGTCAAACTGTCTAAATCATTACCCCCAAAGAAAAAACTCAAATACATTGAGTTGTTCAAAGAATATTCGAATGTCTTTGCCTGGGGCTATGAAGATTTGAAATCCTATGATACCAGCATCATACAACATAGGATTCTAATAAAAGAAGACCAAAAAACGTTTAGGCAGAAACTTAGGAGGATAAATCCCAAGTTGCTCCCTCTGATAGAAAAGGAAATCAAAAAAATGTACGATGCCAAAATCATAGTTCCGTTGCGTTTTTCCAAATGGGTCTCTAATTTGGTCCCTACACATAAGAAAATCGGGGAAATCAGACTCTGCACAAATTTTCGAAATCTGAATAAAGTCTCCCTGAAGGATAATTACCCCTTGCTGAAAATGGATGGACCATATCCTGCAAAGGGTGGTCGGGTCTAGTCGAATTTCTCTGCTGGATGGTTTCTCGGGTTACAATCAGGTCCTAGTTCACCCAGATGACCAAGACAAAACCTCTTTCACCACCCCATGGGGCACTTTCATGTATGTGAAAATTCCTTTCGGTTTGATGTGTTATCACCCCATAAGTTATGGGAATCAACTTGTGACTGGGATATTATCTGTCTCTAGTATTTTGGTTGACAAATGATTTTTCATTCTGCAAATAATTTGAAAAAGAAAAAGAAAAAGAAAAAAGAAAAGAAAAAAAGAAAAAAGAAAGAAAGGAAAAAGAAAAGAAAAGAAAAAAGAAAAAGAAAGAAAAGAAAAAGAAAAAGAAAAGAAAAGAGGGCATAAAAGAATTGAAATAAAAGCCCCATGCAATAATAGTAACTTGGCCATACCTTTCAAGCATGGCCAAGTTCTTTTTAAATTTGATGTTGATAGGGTAGTGAATGATTTGGCTAAACATTTTAATCTTAGTCAAAGTGTCTAGGTTAGATTAGTGAATAAATCTGACCAGACTGTCTAATCCTGGTCAAATAGCCCTAGGGTAGAGTAATTTCTTAACCCAACAGTTTAATTCAGGTTAATTGTCATAGGAAACTAGGTTAGAACATAGATTAGTTGTTGTATGGTTCCATTCCAATAAAACCAGCTTGATGTCAAGATTGCACCATGTTCCAAATGCTTAAAAGATGGTTTGGTCGAAACCCCTTGGTGGTGCCTATTTGAAAGTTAGAGAAAAACCCATAAAATGCAGTTATCCTAAGTTTTTCCTAGCACCTGTGTTTTTCCGCTCCCCCTTTATGCTCCATGCACATTCTGACGGTCCAGATCATGGCGCTCAGATCTACGACGCACAGAGCATTCCAGACCCCCCCGACCATTCTGCTTTTAACCGGGGGGGTCCGGAATCGGTAATAAGATTGGCGCACATCTGGACGGCCCAGAGACGAGCGCTTAAATCAATGGTCCAGATTGGATTTTGAACCCCCCCCATCCATTCTGCCTTTAATGGAGGGGGGGGGTCTGGATAGAGTGATAAACGATGCGCTAACATCTGCGGCCAGGAAGAGGGCACGTAGATCAACAACCCTAATTGGATTTTGGACCCCCCCTGATGATCTGCTTTTAATCGAGGGGGGGGGGGTCTGGAATGGTTTTTCCCCCTTTGGCAGGCCCCTTATCATACGTGGCGTCAGTCTATTTGTCCCGAAGTCCCATCACCATATGTTATCTGATAGGTCCCGTCACTTGTGGACGTCATCTTCCACTAGGTTCCACTTGTTCCATTTGTTCCTGAGTTATGTCCTATCCCATAACTGTTGTCAGTCCCCTAACCCCTTTCACTCATGACCAGCCCCTTATCGCGACTTTTTCCTCCAATCCCTAGCCACCACATCACCCGTCCGTATGTTTCATCCACCGTCACCTGCCATATCACCCCCAAGTGGCCTGTTGTCCATTTATTACTGGATAACGTATCTGTTATCCAACTGACCTATCTCCCACGCCCAACCGACCCCATTTTTAAATAAAATTACCATTTTCCCCCATTTTCATTGTTCACTCGTCGCACCAAAAAAACTCATAGCCAACTCCTCTGTTACATCCCGTCGCCTTCATCCACAGTCAGTCGACCCCACTAACTTCGTGTTTATTGCAGGTACTGTTGCAGAGATGGTGCCAAAGCCAAGACAAGAAGAAGGAGAGGAGAATCATTTTCTCTCGCCTCCTGTCGACTTGGACAAGATCCCGTTGGTCGACAAAGATGAATTGATCGCAGATACCAAATGCAATTTCGATTTCTCAGACCTCCAGTCATGGCTCAGGGAGGTTTTCCTGGACCAGAGCGATGAAATTGGACTCTAAGAGTCCAATTTACCCCTGTACCTCTTTCCCTAGATCCATCATTTTCCCGAGTTTGCACTTAAATGCCAATCTCACTATATTCTCGAACAGAGAGTCGTCATATCCTCATCCGGAGACACCCTGTTTCTCATTACGCCCGAAGACATAGACCGGATGATGCAAATTCCCCATGCCGACTCTGTGTACCCTTTCAACCTGGAAATCCTTACAGAGCTATATCAAAAGATGACTTTTCCCTAGAGAGCTCAAATATTCGAGCTTTTCCTTCCCACCTCCGCTCAATTCCCTTCCACAAATCCCCCTTACCCGTCGTCCATGTTCTCCACCAAGGGAAACTAGGTCATTTCCTCCCTTTGTGCTCTGTTAGGGTACTATTCCGACCAATGGGTAGATGGGCCCATTCTGGGTTTTCTATCCATTTTCTCCAATGATGAAAAGCCCACCACACAGTTTGATTTCAGCACCTTCTTCACAGACAATATTCACGAACAGTTCATGAATTTTGGCATAGAAGGCATGTTCAGATACTCATCTATATTGGCTTACATGTTCATTTTCTATCAAGCAGATAAATTTAGTTTTTCCATGCAGAAGATGGACGCAGATGGAAGGCCTCAGCCAGTCACAGCATGGACCTCTTTGCTGAAGCATAACTCCACAGAGTATAGCTTCAAGGCATTCATCGATCTGTTCTACCACCCTGTGGTAAGCATGTTGAGTGGCAGGCCCGAGCCTCGAATAAACGACGAAGTCTAGAGAATCTTGCATCTCTCGGAAAACACAAAGACCGGGGATAGGTACCTATATCAGAACCACACCGAGATCAGAGTATTCGGGTGCGAGTTGGCACCCTACAAGCTGCCCAAGTATGTGCCGGTAAGAATATTTTCTTTAGAATACATAATACAAATCATGAATTCAGATGATATTCATTTTGTATCATTGAAGAAGAAGCAGCAGCTTCAGATCAAGGGGCAAATTGGTTCCTTCATCTGTAACAGTCGAGGCGCCGAGGAAGAAGCTGACAGGATGTTGAAAGAAATGAAGTTTTTTATGAGCTTCCCATGGCACTATGATCCTCATGGGATCATCTCAGAAATGCGGGTGAAGAACAAAAATATCCCGTATGTACATGTGCCCAAGCCCGAGATTGAAAAATTCGCCAATCAGACAGTGTGGGTACCTGACACCTTGGTCGAAGTGGAATAACAGGTTCCCCCGACCACTGTGCCACCAACGACCACACCACAGGTCCCTAAGGAGAAAAGGCTTCGACAAGAATCATCTCTGCCTGTCACGGAGGTGTCGTCCGAAGAGTTCTAGTTACACACTAAGAGGCCCAAGACAACCACAGTTCCCGGCCCTACGGTGGAGAAAGAAGCCCCGCCTACCACAGTGGTCAACTCTGTCATTCCACCTTTCGGCTCGAGCCTATATAAGGACATCACCCCAGCAGGGCCAAAGAAATCCTCAGATTCCCCACTAGACACTCAGTCGGGCAAGACTGGGCCTAAGTTGAGCATTTTTTAGAAGTACGAGATGATTAAGAAAAGGAATCAGACCCTTAAAAGCAGTACTTATGCTCAATTTTGGAAGCAGACGTCAACTGCTCAACATAGGTTGTTGTCTGCATTTGACACATAAAAGGGCAGGATGCACATGGCCTTCCTCCAGGCGCAAGTACCAAACCCCAAGGTAATCACAGACTACAAGACGACCACCTTCGAATTCCAGACGAAGGACGTGCACCCGGCAGATCAGATGGATCTGCACAAACAGACTGGGGAGATGGTATTCCATACATTGGCACATGCTTCAGCTTCTGCAGCAAAATTACAGGTATCACTGAACAATGCTCAGACACAGCTCAAGCTGGAGAAAATATCGTCCTTTGCAAAGGACAATAGAATCAAGACTTTGGAGGAGCTGGTCCTCAAGATTGGCTATGATCCTTCAAACGTCAAAGATGCATAGGAGATGATAAAGAAAAATAATGCAGACATCGCCTCCTTGAGGAAACAGTTGAAGCTCCCGCCTACAGAGGACTCACAGGCGAAGGAGATAGCGGAGAAAGAAGGCGAGAAGGACGAAATGCTCAAACTGCTCATGGAGTAGAATGCGCAGCTCAAAGAAATGGAAGCAGAGATGGAGAGATTATTAAAAGAGAAGGAACAAATGAAGCCAATGGAATTCATTCCATTGAGTGCCATTCCGATTTCCGGAGCAAGCACAACAGCAGTAACAACAATTCCATCTGCAACACCAGTGACACCACAAGAGGAAACAACCGACCTCGCCAAATCCATGGAAAAGATGAACCTGCAAGAGACAGAGATCAGCAGGCTTAAAAAGGAAGTTGAGAACCTCCAGGAACTCAAAACTTCCTTCCAAACCAGTCTCTCCAAAGAAAAGCAGGTAACTGAGCAACTCAAGAGGGAGCTACAGCAGCTCCAAAAGCAAACAGTGGCAGGGAAGACTTTGGCTGAAGTCAAAGAGAATGTATGGACTGACATCACAAAGTCCATAAATGAGATCTGGCCCATGATCCAAATCATGTTTGAGCAGAACGAGTTGGTCCAGAGGAGTAAACAGGCTATTGAGAAGATCAGAGTAGAATTAGGAGATAGACCAACTCAGGCAAATGATATCATCAAATTCCTCAATTCCAAGACCAGAGAAGAGTTAGAGGAGCTGAAGATAGAAGACGGAACAAAGACCATCCTTGAGGTCAAGAGAGTTTTGACCAAGAGAGGATTAATGCTTCAATTGGAAGAAAAGGTTCAGATCATGGACCAGGGGGTACAAAGGTTCTTCAGCAAGATCGAGGCTCTCTAGAAGAAAGGTCTCCCTGGTCTGAAGGTTATTAATGATAAACTTATGACACTCCCAGATTACAAAAAGAGATTGTCGGAAGTGTCTAAGGACAGTTCCAAGTTTGCTGGCATACAAGGGAGCATCACCGGCAAAGCTTTCCTGGATGCCCTTCAGTTGGACATCAGTATCCAACACGAGATTTGATACATATTCCTCACTAAGCCCACATTCGCTAAGTATACGGAAATGGACGAAGTGTATCAGAGACTGCTCAAAGTCGCTGTGCCTAGTCATCTCAGATGGGAGGAACTCTGCGATCTGCTCGATTAGCAGATGATCTATCTAGGTCTAGTCACCTGTCCAGTCAGATGAGGTCATGTGAAGGCTTCATCAACGATCTACCCAAAAATCCACGTGCAGTTTCACCAAGTCATCAAACAGTTTGATTAGTTAAATCAGTTAGGCTAAAAATAGAATTAGCATGTCCTGATCAGTTATGACAGGAACGTTTGTAATTTGAGTTATAAATACTTCACCTTTCAAAGTATTGGGGGTTGTTGATCTTCACACCCTAACGCTATCAGACTGTAACATTTTTTAAGAGATCTGCCATTAATAAAAGGAGGCACTTTTACAGGATTCTTGCATGTATTCACTGGTGATGTTTATTCTCTAAGTTGAATGTTATTCTTGCTTTGTGATCATATTTTTTTTTCTGAAACTAATCTTTAAGAGTAACGAATGTTGCAGGATTTATCTTAGATACCTTGTTTCTGACTCGAAAGATTTTTAGTGTTGATCTTCTGGTGTTTTCAATTAAGGAATTCTTAACTGCTTCTTAGTTGAATTTATCTTTCTTACCTTTTCTTCTGTCCATCATTTAAGCTACAAAAGATCCAGTGAGTATATTATCTCGCCCTATGAAAGTCTTTCTTCACGTTTCTGGTTGTATTTCATATTTTATGTAAACGCAGACCCCATAGCCCAATGGATGTGTAGACTGTTTCAACCACTTTATAAAACACCTTTACAACAAAAACGACCCATTTCTTTACCTATCCTAATATCTAAAATTGGAAACATAGCTAAATCTTATAGAGAGATCCCTCTCTGAAGCTGGAAGGGCTAGATCCCAGCTTTAAAAGTGGTTGGATAAAGTTACCTTTGTAGATTTCTTTTGTTTCAACCTCTAGGAAATTTACCAAGTGCTAACATGATGAACGCAGGAGCCACTTTCCAGAGGGCGATGGATATTGCTTTCGTGGAAGAATTGGGTAAGTTTATTGTCATCTATCTAGATGACGTAACTGTATTTTCTCGATCTGATGACGAACACCTACGACACCTCAGACGAGTCTTCAAGAAATGTAGAAGGTTTGGGATTTCTTTAAATCCTAAGAAAATCCTTTTCGGGTTAGAGGAAGGCAAACTGCTAGGACACATCATCTCCAAGGATGGAATCAAAATAGACCCCAGCAGAATCGAGGCCATACAAAAATTAGAACACCCAAGAAACCTCAAAGAACTACAGTCTTTTATCGGGAGAATAAACTTTCTACGAAGATTCATTCCCAATCTGGACGATCTCCTTAGAAACATTACAAACATGCTTAAAAAAGACATTAAAATAAAATGGGACTCTGAGTCTAGATAGTCTTTCGAACAAGTCAAACGAGCACTCACAGAGGCCCATGTTTTGATCAGTCTGTATTTTACTAAGGATTTCTATCTCTTTTCTTTCGCTTCCGAACATACCATAGCAGCGGTGTTACTGCAAAAGAACAGTGAAGGATATGAAAATACCATAGCTTTCTTTAGCAAAGCATTGAGGGATGCTGCTCTGAATTATAAGATAATGGAGAAACAAGCTTTTGCCTTGGTGAAAGCTATACAAGATTTTAGGGTCTATATTCTCCATTCCCACACCATAGCTTATGTTCCGAATGTGGTAGTAAAGGACATATTGACACATGACAATCCGGATGGAAGAAGGGGAAAATGGATTGCTGTCATTTTAGAATACAATATAGAGATTAAGCCCACAAAACTAATTAAAGGTCAAGGCCTTGCTAAATTAATGGCTGAATCTAACTTCCATGCTCTTGACATTAATTTTTTAGCTGCAGTAGATGAACAGGGTGAGATGGTGACTCCAAGCGTGAGAGAGGTATTTCTCAACTCTCCATGGTACGCAGACCTTATATTCGTTTTGCGGAATTTACAAGCTCCCACTGGTCTGACTAAGACTAAAGCTAGATTTTTAAAGTTAAAAGACTTAAAATTCTGTATTCTAGAAGGCAATTTGTACTGGAAAGATCCTGGAGGCATTCTGTTAAATTGTTTGTTGAAAGATGAAGTTGATAAAGTGTTACAAGAGTTTCATGCAGGAGAATGTGGTGGCCATCTGAACTGGAAGGTCACAACCAACAAAATACTCAGAGCTGGATTCTATTGGCCCACCCTGTTCGTTGATGTACATCATAAAGTGGCTGCATGTCATCAATGTCAGTTGTTTGAAGGAAAAAGGAAACTCCTTCCTCTACCTCTGAAACTGATCTCAGTTGAGGCCCCTTTCCAGCAATGGGGACTTGATTTCATTGGAGAAATACACCCCCCATCTTCAGGCCAGCACAGGTGGATTCTCACTACCACCGATTATTTTACCAAATGGATCGAAGCAGTACCAAGCAGACAAGCCACTGAATCTGTTATTATCAAATTCCTTGAAAGTAATATTTTGTCTCGCTTTGGATGCCCTAGAAATATTATAACTGATAATGCAGCTGCCTTTCAGTCGAAGAAACTCATAGATTTCTGCAACTAGTATCACATTGGTTTGGGGCATTCCACAGCCTACTACCCTCAGGGGAATGGGCTGGTGGAATCTTCAAACAAAACCTTGGTAAATATCATCAAGAAAACATTGCAGGAAAACAAGAAATCATGGCACAACAAGTTGGTGTTCGCTTTGTGGGCTGACAGGCTGACTACCAAAAGGTCAATTGGTATGTCACCATACCAGCTTGTCTATGGTACAGAGGCAATTTTCACCACTTCTTTAGGAGTCCTTGTCATGAAGTTGCTTCAAGAGGTACAAGTTGAGCCAAATGACTCACAGAGAAGGATCAACCAGATGATCCATTTGCAGCAGTCTAGGGAGGACATTTTCAACAAGACTCAGGTAATCCAAGAAAACATCAAGAAGATCTTTGAAAAATGAACCAAGGAGGATGATTTTGAGCTAGGAGATTTGGTGTTGAGATGGGACGCCAGAAATGAAGACAAGGGAAAGCATGAAAAATTTGACAATCTGTGGACAGGACCATACATGATCCAAGCTTTCAGGGGAAACAATGCTTTCTTGCTAAACAACGCTGATGGGACAGATCTGCCAGGAGGACCTATGAATGGCAGAATTCTGAAACATTATGTGCCACCTCAGTAGAAGATTCGAGTTTTCACTCTCCATTGTACATACCATTTTAATTTTCATTTTTCACTTGCATTTTCTGAGTGAAGAACATTAGTCAGTTGGTTGAAGCCCGAAGAGAAGGCCCTAAGCTGTTGACCACAGTTTTTCCATTTTTTGAGAATAAAACCAACGAAGGCCACTAGGCAGAAATTTTCAAAATGACAGGAACCAGGATTCTTGGCACTTCAAAGGGAAAGTACCATCCCCAGGTGGAGCCGCTGTTATCACCCTATAATTTATAGGATCAACTAGTGACTGGGATATTATCTGTCTCTAGTGTTTTTGTTGACAAATGAATTTTCATTCTGCAAATAATTTGAAAAGAAAAAAAGAAAAAGAAAAAAGAAAAGAAAAGAAAAGAAAAAGAGGGCATAAAAGAATTGAAATAAAGGCCCCATGCAATAATAGTAACTTGGTCCATACCTTTCAAGCATGACCAAGTTCTTTTTAAAATTGATGTTGATAGGGTAGTGAATGAATTTGGCTAAACAGCTTAATCTTAGCCAAAGTGTCTAGGTTAGATTAGTGAATAAATCTGGACAGACTGTCTAATCTTGGTCAGATAGCCCCAGGGTAGAGTAAATTTTTAAACCAATAGTTTAATCTGGGTTAATTATCATGGGAAGATAGGTTAGTATGTAGGCTAGTTTCTTTATTGTTTCATTCCAATAAAACCAGCTTGATGTAAAATGTTGCACCATGTTTCAAATGCTTAAAAGATAGTTTGGTTGAAGCCCCATGGTGGTGTCTACTTGAAAAGTTTGGGGAAAAACCCATAAAAATGCATTTATCCTAAGTTTTTCCCAGCGCATGTGTTCTCTGCTCCCCATTTATGCTCCCTGCACATATCAACAGTCCTGATCGCGACGCCCAGATCTACGGTGCACAGAGCATTCCGGACCCCCCCGGTCGTTCTGCTTTTAACCGGGGGGGGTCCGGAATCCCTAATAACCTTTGTGCCCATCTGGACGGCCCTGGGCTGAGCGCTTAAATCAATGGTTAAGGTTGGATTCCGGACCCCCCCATCTGTTCTGCCTTTAATGGAGGGGGGGGGTCCGGAATGAGTGATAAAAGGTGCGCTAAGATCTGCGGCCAGGAAACGAGTGCGCTGATCAACGACCCAAAATGGTTTTCGGACCCCCCCGGATGATCTGCTTTTAACCGAGGGGGGGGGGGGTCCAAAATGCTTATCTCCCTCTGGCGGGCCCCTTGTCATACGTGGCGTCGATCTATTGCCCCGAGTCCTGTCACCATCTGCTATCTGACAGACCCCCGTCACTTATGGATATCACCTTCCACTTCTTCCCAAGTTAGTCACATCCCATAACTGTTGTCAGTCCCCTCCCCCCTTTTCACTCATGGAAAGCCCCTTATTGTGACTTTTACCTCCAATCCCTAACCGCCACGTCACCCGTCTGTATCTTTTCGCCACTGTCACCTGCCATCTCACCCTCATAGTGATCCATTGGCCATTTATTACTGGATGACACACCCATTATCCAGTTGACCTGTCTCCCGCGCCCAACCGACCCCAATTTTAAATAAAACTACCGTTATTCCCCTTACATTTGCTATTCACCCATCGCACCAGAGGAATTCACCTTTTACTCCTCCGTTACATTCCATCACCCTCATCCACAGTCAGTCTCCCCCACTAACATTGTGTTTATTGCAGGTATTGTTGCAGAAATGGCACCAAAGCCCAGACAAGCAGAAGGAGAGGAGAATCATTTTCTCCCGCCTCCTGTCGACCTGGACAAGATCCCACTGGTCGACAAACACTGGTTAATTGCAGATACCAAATGTGATTTCAATTTCTCAGACCTCCAGTCATGGCTCAGGGAAGTGTTCCTGGACCAGAGTGATGAAATTGGACTCTGGGAGTCCAATTTACCCCTCTACCTTTTCCCTCAGATCCACCATTTTCCCGAGTTTTCTCTCAAGTGTCAAGCTCACTATATTCCCGAGCAGAGAGTCGTCGTCTCCTCTTCAGGAGAGATCCTATTCCTCATCATGCCCGAATCCATAGACCAGATGATGCAAATTCCCCGTGCCGACTCTGCGTCTCCTCTGAGAATCCTTTTCTCCCTGCATTACCGAAGAAATCCACAGACTCCCCGTTGGACACTCAGCCAAGCAAGACTGGGCCCAAGTTGAGCATCTTCGAGAAGTACGAGCTGATCAAGAAAAAGAACCAGACCCTTACCAACAGTACTTACACTCAGTTTCGGAAGCAGACATCGACTGCGCAACATAGGCTGTTGTCTGCATTTGACACAGAAAAGGGTAAAATGCACATGGCCTTCCTCCAGGCGTAGGTACCAGACCCCAAGGTGATCACGGACTACAAGAGGGCCACCTTCGAATTCCAGACGAAGGACGTGCACCCATCAGATCAGATGTATCTTCACAAGAAGATAGGGGAAATGGTGTTTCATACGTTGGCGCATGCTTCCGCTTCTGCTGCCAAATTGTAGGTGTCACTAAACAATGCTAAAACACAACTCAAGCTGGAGAATATACCGTCCTTGAGAAGGAAAATAGAATCAAAACTTTGGAGGAGCTGGTCCTCAAGATCGGCTATGACCCTTCGAATGTCAAAGCAGCGGAGGAGATGATAAAGAATAAGAATGTTGACATTGCCTCCTTGAGGAAACAACTGAAGCTCCTGCCCACAAAGGACTCGCAGGTGAAGGAGATAGCAGAGAAAGAAGGCGAGAAGGATGAAATGCTCAAGATGCTCATGGAGCAGAATGCACAGATCAAAGAAATGGAAGCTTAGATGGAGATATTATTAAAAGAGAAGGAGCAGCTGAAACCAATGGAAGTCATTCCATTGAGTGCCATTCTGATTTCAGGAGCAAGCACAACATCAATGACAACAGTCCCATCCGCAACTCCATTGACATACCAAGAGAAGACAACCGACCTGGCTAAATCCATGGAGAAGACGAACTTGCAGGAGACAGAGATCAGCAAGCTTAAAAAGGAAGTTGAGAACCTTCAGGAACTCAAAACTTACTTCCAGACCAGCCTCTCGAAGGAAAAGAAGGTAACAGAGCAGCTCAAGCAGGAGCTACAGCAGCTCCGAAAGCAAACAGTGGCAGGGAAGACTTTGGCTGAGGTTAAAGAGAATGTATGGACAGACATCACTAAGTCCATAAATGAGATATGGTCCATGATCCAAATCATGTTTGAGCAGAATGAGTTGGTCCAGAGGAGCAAACAGTCCATTGAGAAGATCAGAGTAGAATTGGGAGACATGCCAACACAGGCAAATGAGATCATCAAGTTCCTCAATTCTAAGACAAGGGAAGAGCTGGAAGAGCTGAAGATTGAAGACAGAACAGAGATCGTCCTTGAGGTCAAAAGAGTTTTGACCAAGAGAGGACTGATGCTTCAGCTGGTAGAAAAGGTTCAAGTCATGGACCAGGGGGTACAAAGGTTCTTCAATAAGATTGAAGCTCTCCAGAAGAAATGTCTTCTTGGTCTGAAAGTGATAAATGATAAATTAATGACACTCCCAGACTACAAGAAGAGATTAGTCGAAGTGGCTAAGGACAGTTCAAAGTTTTTTGGCATACAAGGGAGCATCACCGGCAAAGCATTCCTGGATGCCCTTCAGTGGGACATCAGTATCCAACATGAGATTCGATACATATTCCTCACCAAGCCTACATTTGCCAAGTATACAGAAATGGAGGAAGTGTATCGAAGACTGCTCAAAGTCAACGTGCCCAGTCATCTCATATGGGAAGAGCTCTGTGATCTAATCGATTAGCAGATGAGTTTTCAAGGTCCAGTCACCTATCCAGTCAAATGAGGTCGTGCAAAGGCTTCATCAACGGTCTACCCAAAAATCAGCGTGCAGTTACTCCAAGTCATCAAGCAGTTCCTAGATTTAGGAAATTTGTTAAATTAGTTAGGCTAAAAATAGATTTAGCACGTCCTGGTCATTTATGACAGGAACGGTCGTAATTTGAGTTATAAATACTTCACCTTTCGAAGTATTGGGGGTTGTTGATCTTCACACCCTGACGCTATCAGACTGTAACATAATGAATCGTTTCTAAATGGTTGAAACAAATATGTGAACATGTCATCTTCATGTTGTCAAAAATATGAATCATTAATGCACATAAATGGTTGTTCAAGAGGCAACAATTATGCATTCTTGACTCTAAGGTCATTATTAGTATTATAAATGGGATTCCCATCAAAATCAAAACAACTTATATCCCATTTACATCTTCCAATATGTAGAAAATCATCAATATGTTCATCATGTTCTTCATCAAACGAAAAATTTACCAAATTCGAGGGTTTTTTTGAAAAATCTTCACTTTCCAAATCATCAAAGGATGC
>ML800261.1:42322-68919 GCA_009831015.1 Picea engelmannii | reverse complement strand
GGGGGGGGGGGGTGAATGAGTGTGGAGCTCTTTTCACAAAACTTCCCTCTTACACAAAACTCATTAGTTAGCAATCACTATTTACTCATTACTTATTGTTGTCATTTATAACCAGTTAGATGTGAACATATATCAGCAATATATCATCATCAAATCATCACCACACGGAACACAAAGAACACAAGATGTATGTACAATTTTTTTTTTATTATAGACTTCAATCCTTGGGTTTTTTCAACAACAACTGAATAGAGTACAACTCTACAAGAGCACTAGCTCTATATGAAAGACTCATCTTACATCCTCAACACCAACTGAGATGAGGCAACAATCCTCCATAGACATCAATCTGTCACAGGTACGCAACCTGTTAGTAGTGCAGCCCACATGTGTACGTGCCCTAGCTCACTACAGCCCGCATATGTATGCGGTCAATCTATACTACAGCCTGCATATGCCTTCTAAGTTACTTAGGTTTTTCTCTTCAAAATAAACTCAGATTCTATGCAACCTACAATCATATTCTCTTCTGTATTTTATTGTCCAAACTAACCCACAACCAGTCACAACACATCCAAGCTCTCCAATAGCCTACTCATGTTTCTCAACCATACATTATGACTGCTACTCAAACATGTGTAAGAAATCAATATACTATAGCCATCATATCAATATTGAATCATAAGAGTGTTTCTCACTCCATCAACCAACATAAACCACATCACAATAGCCATATCAAGAATGCCTTAAGCATTCACCACACAAAAAACAAGAGTATCCATGAAGACAATAATATAACCATACCAGAATATTTGTGGAATATCTAAGCCCATATATTGCAGATATGGAACCTACCTCAGTCTTCAGGAGCCTGTCATCATCTTACACACCAATCTCCATCACTTCATCCACTGTATGTGCCATGTCTTCATACATCCCGCGTATGTACGCACCCTGCCTCAATGTAGTCTGTGTACACCTCAAAAAATACAGTTTCGGAACCTCTGATACTTTTGTCGTCATGATCTCAGACATTGCCGAAACTTTGATGCGTCCATGTGATCATCCTCACACTCTTTCTCTCAGAATAGATCTTCAATTCATGCTGAAGAGATACACACAATATCTACACAAAGATCCTCCAAAAATTTAATTTTCACAAGAGACCCTTGCCTCTTATTTATACTCTTCATATTCTAGGTCACTTAACCCATGTCTAGGTCACTTAACCTGTTTTCCTCATTTTAGGGTTAACCACTTTCCATAAATATAAAGTTCTGCATTACTTTATCATTTAAATATTCCTCCTTGACTTTGTCACCTCACTTTATCATTTAAATAATCTTCTTTGATTTTCTCTCTTCACTTTATTTTTTAAATAATCCTTCTTGACTTTGTCATTTTACTTTATCATTTAAATAATAATTTCTTCTTTGCAAGCTCTTTGACTTCTTTGACCTTTTGGGGCTTCAAGCCAACATATGAGGGTCTTCCAACTTCTTAAGGCCATAACTCTCAAACCATGAGGAGTTATGTGACATTCCACATACCACTGGAAATGGCATGATAAGCATTATCCATCTAGGATAGTTTCAACAACAATTTCATTGATCTTCATCTCATTATTCCACAATCAACCATGGGTTCTCCAATCATACTTCAAGGATAACTCAATCGTAAAGCATCTTCGTGTGAGGGCTTTCACCATAAGGGGACCACTTTGGATTTCATCCATTTGTGCATCTTATCAACCATGATAAGACAATAACATCAATCCAACTTCATCTATGCATCATGTATCAATGACAACTCATTGGTCCATCTTCATATATCCATTCTTATCAAGGACAATACATATTACATTTGACATCAATCATCAATCAATCAATCCAATCAATCAATCACTTTACATCAATCAATCAAACCATTGGCATCAATGACAACTTGATCCAACAATATATTAATGTTTTTATAAACAATTTTTTATTATACACAAGTGCGAAGGTGACGGGGATGGGGAAGAGAAAGTAAGGAATGGCCAAGTATGAAAAGCGGTCGGAAGGGTTTCAAAATAGGGTTACAAAGGATTCTTAGGAGAGGTGAGGGCCCGATGGTCAAATTGTATGCTCGAAAATTTTGACTGCAAAAGGCGTAAAAGGGAAGAGTGCATGATGGGGTAGTCCAATGGTCGGTTTGTATATTTACAGAATTTCGGGTGTTGTTTGCAGGTCGCGAAACAATGGAAGGTAAATATTTAGCACGCCTGTTCGAAAACCCACAATCGAAAAAGTGGCTAAGTATGGAATAGGGAAACGGTCGGTCGAACTCGTTTTTTCTAATATATTGAAATTTGTAATAGATATCTTATTACCTGGAAAGATCTTTTCTGCATGTATATCGCAGAATTTTGGGTGTTGTTTGCAGGTTGCGGAACAATGCAAGGGAAATCTTGAACCCGTAAGCGAAAAGGTCGGTAAGTATGGAATAGGGAAATGTTCGGTGGAATTCATTTTCGCTAATATATTGATATTTGTAATAGATATCCCATTACCTAGTAGGATATTTTCTGCATGTTTCTGGACAAGTTGAGTAGGGAAAAATATTATGAAGGTCTCCTCGAGGCATGGTGAGCTGTCAGCATTAAACCTTAGTTATTGCATACTTGGAAATAAGTGCGAAGGTGGCAGGCACAGGAAACCGCGATTAGGAATTGGATATTTCGTGAACCCGCCAACCCGACAATCCACGAAAGAGATTCGAAAAAATGGTGAAGTATGGAAAGTGGATGGATGGGCTTCAAAATGGGGTGGAAATAGTTCCACAGGAGACATGAGGACCCGACAATCAAATTGTAGGTCTCGGAAATTTTGAGTGCAAA
The DNA here is from genome assembly GCA_009831015.1 of Picea engelmannii. Lineage (NCBI taxonomy): Eukaryota > Viridiplantae > Streptophyta > Pinopsida > Pinales > Pinaceae > Picea > Picea engelmannii. Next base: position 66,041 of record ML800261.1, on the reverse strand, counting down.
CTGTGTAACACGGAAGAGGGTATGGTGTGAGAGTCTAGTTGTAAATTTATATATCGTGGAAGTCAAGGTGTTCTTTGCAGGTCACGGAACAATGGAAGTGCAATATAGAGCCCGCCTACCCGAGAATCCGCGGTTGGAGAAGTGGCTAGGTATGGAATGGGGAAGCGGTCGGTCGGAGTAGCGATATAAAATCACAAGCACAAATGTGAACCCATGAGTCCACCAACCCGCACAGCTAGACATTTTTGGAAAAACGACTAAGTAACAAGGAAGAGAAAGTACAGGGGAAAGAGAAACAGGAATTTGGTTAAGTATAGAAGAGGGAAAAGAAGGGATAATATATTCAAATCTATAATAGATATCCCATTTCCTGGAAAGATATTTTATGCATGTTTCTAGAGAAGTTGTATACTTATTGCATATACTTGGAAAGAAGTGTGAAGGTGGCAAGCACATGAAACAATGACTAGTAATTGGAAATTTCCTGAACTTGCCAACCCGACAATCCATGAAAGAGATTCCAAGAAATGGCCAAGTGTGGAAAGCGATTGAATGGGCTTCAAAATAGGGTGACAAGGGTTCCCGAGGAGACGTGAGGCCCTGACAGTCAAATTGTATGTATCAGAAATTTTGAGTGCAAACTGTGTAACACGAAAGAGGGGTTGATGTGGGAGTCTGGAAGTCAATTTGTATATCGTGGAAGCCAGGGGGATGTTTGCAATTCAAGGAACATTGGAAGTGCAGTCCGCCTGTCCGGGAACCCTCCAGCAAAAAATTCGGTAAGTATGGAATAGGGAAACAGTCAGTGGGACTCGTTTTGCTAATATATTGATATTTGTAATAGATATCCCATTACCAGGTAGGATATTTTTTGCATGTTTTTGGACAAGTTGTGTAGGGACATTTAGTATGACTGTCTCCTAGAGGCATGGTGAGTTGTTAGCATTAAACCTCAGTTATTACATACTTGGAAAGAAGTGCGAAGGTGGCGGGCACAGGAAACAACGATTAGGAATTGGAGGCACGAAAGAGATTCCAATAAATGGCGAAGTATGGAAAGTGGATGCACGAGCTTCAAAATGGGATGACAATAGTTCCCCAACAGACGTGAGGACCCGAAGGTCAAATTGCAGGTCTCAGAACTTTTGAGTGAAAAATGTGTAGGAAGAGGGTATGATGTGCGAGTCCGGCAGTAAATTCGTATATCGCGGAGGTTCGAGTATTGTTTGGAGGTCACGGAAAAATGGAAGTGCAATCTAGAGCCCGCCTGCCAGGGAATCTGCGATCTGAAAAGTGGTTAGGCATGGAATGGGAAGCGATTGGTCGGAGTCGCGATATAAAAGCATGAGTGCAAATGTGAACCTTTGAGTCCACCAACCCGCGCATTTAGACATTTTTGGAAAAATGACTAAGTAACCAGAAAGAGAAAGTAGAGGGGAAAAAGAAACGAGAATTTGGTTAAGTATAGAAGAGGGAAAAGAAGGGCCAATATATTCAAATCTGTAATAGATATTCCATTTCCTGACAAGATCTTTTTTGTATGTTTCTAGAGAAGTTGTATAATTATTGCATATACTTGGAAATAAGTCTGAAGGTGGTGGGCATAGGAAACAACGACTAGAAATTGGAAATTTCCTGAACCCACCAACCCAACAATCTGCGAAAGAGATTCCAAGAAATGGCCAAGTGTGGAAAGCGATCAGACGAGCTTCAAAATAGGGTGACAAGGGTTCCCAAGGAGACGTGAGGCCCCGATGGTCAAATTGTATGTATCGGAACATTTCAGTGAAAAATGTGTAACACGGAAGAGGGGATGTGGTGGGAGTCCGGAAGTAAATTTGCATATTGCAGAAGCCGGAGTGTTGTTTCCAGGTCATAGAACAATGGAAGTGCAATTTAGAAAAATTGGCTAGGTATGGAAAGGGGAAGCGCTCGGTCGGAATCGGGATATGAAAGCATGATTGAAAATGTGAACCCATGAATCCCCCAACCCGTGTAGCAAGACATTTTCATAAAAAATGACTTAGTAACTAGAAAGAGAAACTACAGGGGAAAAATGGGGGAATTTGGTTAAGTATAGAAGGGGATAAAAGAGTGGGAAAATAGAAAATCGGAGGGAAATTTTCGTAAGTGGGAATTGGTCTCAAACAAGCCCCATTGTTGCAAAACCATCATTTTCTAGTCCGATATTTTATCCACTTACTCATTTTCTATTGTGCTTGTACCATTAAAAAGGGTGTGAGAAAATGCTTTGCTAAAGACTAGTTTTTATTGCAACTTGTGGGAGTAATTGTGTTCTTGATACATTCTTCCATGACTTTGACATATTAACTTAAGTATTAAACTTCTTCATGATGGGTTGTTAGCATTACATCTTAATAATTGCATGTCCAGAAACAACAATGACGATCTTGAATTTTAATATTATAGTTGATTTCATAGTTCCATTTGACTACAACAACCATAGGTCAGTTATTTTTTATTTATTTATTCGAGAACAAGAAATTTGGTAATTTCATTAATAAAGTAAAAAGTGCTCAAATAGAGGCCAGGGGATGGACAACTAATAAAATTTTCCCTTTCGGAGTAAAGGAATCAAGGAAGAGAAAGGGAAATAAGAAATCGTTTGCTTAGCAAGGCTGAGATGAAAATGAAATTTCTAGGGCGGGGCCCCGACTGCCGCATCGTGATTTGGTCTTGCTATGTTCTATTTGCATGTTTTATTTCAAAATATTCCTGGAGATGAATTTTGCTAAGTTCATCGATCAAGGAAAAGTGCTAAAACGAGCCACATACTACATTTGAGTCAGAGAGCTTATATTAAAAGGCAAATCAGGTCCTGTATATTCTTTAAGATCATAGAAAAACTGCCAAGATCTTGAATGTTACATTAATTTTCCAAAACGAAGCATACAACCAAGAGCCAAGTAAACACCAAATGCATTGAAAGTCAAGGCACAAGGCAATGCATGAACACAGAAGGCGCCAAGTGAGATCCCACAAGGGTCCATAGAGAAATACACATCGACCTATGCATCAAACAATTTGATATATAAAAAAAAAACATGTGGCATTGGTTTTCTCTTACATCTGGTATATGTTCCCATGAGAAAATAACTAGGGCCATGAGATATGAACAAAAGTCTTCCAAACACAAGACAACACAAAACCAACAGAGCTTCGCCATTGTATCCCAGCTATAACCAAACCCCCAAATGGGGAACAAGAAACTTGTCAATTACTATTTTACCATGAAGCAAGATCACTATGGACATTTGCTTCCAATAGTGCCATGTTCTATCACTAACAGTTTTAACAAAGCCAAATTTCCAATATTATTGGAAATTCCTGATGGTTCTGCCCAGAGGAGCAAGCCATTTAGATGGTTCAAAGGATGGGCCTGAGTTATTCACAGATGGATACTTTGTATGGGGTTTCTCCTCATGATTCTCATTTATGGACTGAACAATCTTATGTGCTTGTACATCGGCAATAAATGCACATGCCTGTATGAATTCCAATGCCCGAACTCCCCAACCTCTATAGAGATTTATGAAGATCTCAAGCTCATGCTTCATTCCATGTTGAGCCCTTTTTTTTCAATTAGGGCATCGAGAAAATGAATATATCATACCATAAATGTATAGTTGGATATCATCTTCTTTTTCATTTGGGTACCCAAAAAATGCAAAAATCATGCCATGGCTATATAAGTGGAAAACATTTTTCCAATTTGGGCACCCAAGAAGGTGAAGACTCCTCCAACAAATCCACAGCTATCCACCATTTTTTTTTCATTTGGACACCCCAACAAATATGCAAAATTCTTACTGGGAGATGCAAAAAAACATCAAAATAACAACAACAATTTGATTTGTAGTAAGATTCTCCTTGTTTTTTCAAGTGCACAAAAAGAGACAAAATCTTTGGAAAGAAAATTTTACAGCCATATATGTAAACTCCGAAGAACTCAAGTCTGACGAACATTCATCTGGGTATTCAAGAAAAATTACAGACACACGTGAGATTTTTTCGTTTCCTACCAAAGCTTGATATGATTTTTATTTTTGTTTTTTTTTAGCCGATATGCAATATTGCATTGTCCTCATTTAAGGTAAATTTGCTATGTATCCGAAATTCGTGCAGCATGTACACACTGTTTGCCTTTTTCTGTAGGTATACTTCATATGGAAATTTTTCTAATCCAGGAAGCACATCTTGTAACATAGGATGTCTAATTGTACAATGTACGATTGTGTTGCCCATGGTTCGGATGGCAGCATTGAGGCAATGTATATATATGTAAGGGCATTTTTTACTGCATGGCAGATAATCAACTGTATCATCATTTATGAAAGAAGAAGAAGAAGCAGGAGAGTTGCATTTGGCACATACAAGCTCGAAGGGGGTTGAGTACGCATTCGTTGCAACCAAAACACCCTCAACCTGGGCACGTGATCATAGTAGTTAATATATTGAACAATATAATATACAACTGCACAACAACAACAACAAAAAAAATTGCAAAAAATTGGTAAAGGAAATTTGTATGAGAAAAGTGAGGATGAAATTATAGATGTATACGCACAACAGTTGTAGAGCTAGTTATTTTCTTGAGATCCTATACTATGTCTGTTCGCAATTCTGTTACAAATGTTGCTTGGGTTGTGCAAAAGATCCTTTCTTTAACATATCTTTTCTTTGTTATATTTTTTAAGAGAATAAGTGGAAATTTCCTTTTATGCAATTGTTGTTCCATTGAGGAAAACAAATTTGAATAGGTGTCGAACAATTGCAGCTGCAACATGGAACAGTGCAATAGTTGTGTAACATAACCGAGATACATGGACATGTGAAATTAAAGGACAAAACTGAATATGGAGAACGGTACCATTGCCTTGCCATTTTCTGACTCTCCATATTTTATATGGAGAATGTGTTATGAGCCAAGTTTTCTCCCGAGTGTGACAACTGCACCAATGGTTCCAATTAGGTAAGTGTTGTTGTTCTGTGCAATATGGTTGATAGTTGTGTCCAGGATGAAACGATATTCTGAACAAATAGCAAGAATTTTTTCCACAATACTTGTTTCATTGAGTGATATAATCCGATCACAATCACCACATTCATATATTGTTTTGGGAAATATATTAAAATTTGTAATGGATATCCCATTACCTGGCAATTTATTTTTTGCATGTTTCTGGACAAGTTGTGTGGGAATAGTCAGTGTGACTATCATTAGGGCCTCGTTGTCTGTCATGTCAGCATGCATAATGGATCTATTTTTGTTTGCCTTGTCCAAGTAGGTGCTATAAATGACCATTATGTCCCCGACGAACACTTTTCCAGTTCGGCAGTTGTTCAAGCCCTCTATTGATAGTATTTTGGGTGTTATAAGTTTAGACCTGGTGACATTTTTTGAATAGGAAAAGTAATGTGAATGGTAGTCTGCATTATTTTTTTTATTTTTTTCCTGGCATAAATGTACAAGTAGACTCACAACTTGGATGAAGTATGGAGCTAGAGTTTTGCAACCAAACCTCTTATTCTACGGAACTTGCGCTATGTTCGGCATCTCACTTGTGCTCATTGATACTTCTTGTGAACTGCAAAGTATGTGTTGCAGATGAAATCAACATATTTACCATGGCATAGATGAATAAATAGTTGAGAATATTTGTTTGGTAAACATATGAGGAACACAATGTATGCATCTTTACCTTTGGCCTTGTCGGTCTGTTGATGTTTGCAATGATTGACTGCCCATGGCCATGTCACTAGTCCAACTTTTCCTGATGCAAGCATGTGTAGATGAACATCAGAAGGAATAAATAAGCATATGCATTGTATATTGTCCATAATTGTTATGAATGTCACATACAGGGTCGAAGGAGATGGAATACGGAATAGGGTGTCAAGGGATACTCAGGAAACATGAGGACCTGACGGTCAAATTGTATGCCTCATATTTTTTTACTGCAAAAATGTGTAATATGAAATAGGGCATGATGGGGGGGGGTATGACGGCCAATCTGTATATCGTGGAACCTCTGAAGCTAGAGGTGCAATCTTGAACCCGCCAGCCTGGGAACCCGCGATCGAAAAAGTGGCTAAGTATGGAATGAGGAAATCGTCGGTCGAAGTCGTGATATAGAAGCATGAGTATAAATGTGAACCTGTGATCCCACCAACCCACTCACCTAGACATTTTCGGAAAGACGAATAAGAAAAGCTACCAGAAAGAGAAAGTAGACGAGAAAAACAAAAGGGAATTCGGTTAAGTATAGAAGAGGGTAAAAAAGGGATAATAGAAAGTGGGAAAATTAGAAATGGGGAGGGAAATGTTTGGAAGCAGGAAGTCTGAACAAAGGCCCATTTTTTTCCAAATCGTCGTTTTCTAGTCCAATAGTATATGCACCCACCTTTTTTGTGTGTTTGATTTACTAGCACAGTTGGCATACATTTTCGAAGATTGTACTACAACCCCCTCTGCTGTGGCATATAAGAATTCATCTTCATGTCCAACCAATTTGTTTCTTTCAATGTAGAAACGTCTAACATATAATGGACATGAAGGTAAGTTAGTATGCAGAAAGACATGTAAAAGAAATAAATACAGTTCTATTTATTTCAATGCAGCAGCAAAGAGAATACAATTCACATGAGGATAAGTTACTATGTAGAAAGATATGTAGTATCTAGATACAGTAAAATAGGTGCAAAGCAGTAGAACAAATATACAAACAATAAATGAAATACTAAACATTGGAATATGAAATAAGAGTAGAGGCATGCACCTTTGCAAGTCCTCCTCTACATTCGCGACAAAGAGTCAATCGTCTTCTCTAGCCACTATGTTTGTTTGAATTTAGCAATGCAGAAAAATACAATGGACATGAAGGAAGTTGGTATGCAGGAAGACATGTAAAAAAAATAAAGAAAGTTCGATTTATTTCAATGTAGCGGCACAGAAAATACAAAGGACATGAAGATAAGTTATTATGTAGGACGATACGCAATATGTACATACAATAAATTAGGTGAACACGTATACAGACAATAAATGAAATACAAAACAATGGAATATGAAATAACAGTACAAGCATGTACCTTTGTATCTCCTCTTCCACACCTGCAGTAAAGACTCCTTCGTTTTCTCCAGCTATTTTGTTTGTTTCAATGTGGGAATGCACAAAATATAATGAACATGAATGGAAGTTGGTATTCAAGGGAGAACAAGTAATGTGTACATACACTAAATGAGAATCAACGAATAGAATAAAAGATAGTTAGAAACATGAACCTTTGCTTTTCTCCATCCATGGTTGTAATTATATAAAGTTTTTCCTGCCCAAAATATATTACAAGCCAGAAAATATTAAGAAATTGCATGGCCATAGCTGAATGATTTTGGTTTTCTGCAACAAAGTATCCAAATATGCTTTGAGACATGGAAATATAATTTTGCAGTATCTTTGGTGTACATATCATATTTCAAGTATAAGACAAATTGTATCGTGGTCACACCAGTCTATGTACAGGATAAAGAGGTTGTATTGTGATATGGGCACATTTCACCATATATGGTTAATAAGTGTGTTTTGCACATGTTTTATCTTAACAAAAAGATAATAGACATTGTAATTGCACATGTAGTTGTCCAATTATTTGTTATGCTACTATTTTGTATCATGTCAACACTAAAGTATCCTAGAATGATAATGGTTTCATCCAAATGTAAATGGTGTGATGCATTTGAGAACACATTCATTATGCTAGCAATGTTGCACGCCAAACAACATAGAAATTGAATACTGCAATTTTCAATCCATGGAACACCGCTCTTGCTAGCACCATCTTAGTATCCTTTTCTTCTGCAAGAACATTTTGCAAAGACATGTAGGTATGGTCCAGAGCTAGGAAAAAGAATTGGAATAAAATTTAAGAGAAGGATAGGCAGGCATGGGACAGACGCCAGATATCGACTTCTCCAGACATGGAAAATGACAAAACCGCAGGTCCACTTGTGGGTGTAGGACCTGAACACCACAAAGTGCAAAAAAAATAGCTCCAACTGTCGACGCAGGACCCCAACCCTAAAAATCCGAAGTAAACAAAAGAAAACAAAAAGCAACAATCCAATGAGCAAGAATGAACATGCCCAACTACAACCCTAGGACCTCAAACTCACAAACTTGAGCCAAACAAGAACAAGCAGCAATCGGCGAACCAACGAACCAACAAACAAGCAACAACCACTGAACCAGTAAACAACATATGTATCTCCAATGATTACCAAACTGCAGACCAAGCACAGAAGGAACCAGAAACATATGACGAGCATGCTAGTAGAAATAATGAAACATTCTTACTTGCAAACTAAAAACAATGAACATCAAAGAATGAATAGAAATTAAATTATGGCATCGAAACTTACTCTGAAACGATGAATGACAAAATCTCAGTTCGAAATGTGGGTGCAACACCTAGACCCCGCAAAGTAAAAATAAAACAACTCCAATTGCGCATGCGAGACCCCAACCCTGCAAAGTTGAAGTCAACAAAAGAAAGCAACAAGCACCAACAGGTCCAACCGCAGGCGCAGGTCCTCAACTTTGCAAAGTTGAACCAAACAACAACAAGCAACAACCGACGAACCAACGAACAAGAAGCACCCACCGAACCAGTAAACAAGTATGTATCTTCAACAATGACCAAATTGCATTTCAAGCATAGAAGAAGTATGAAACATACATTGGCTATGCAACTGGCGGTGGACAACAATATTGTCCAAATTCACTGCAACATTGTATGGAAAAAATCGAGGAAAAATGTACTCTGAGAAGCCTATTTAGGTAAAAATTTAAGGTTGTCAGGTTGTTTAAGGGCCTCGTGGTATGAAAACATTTAAGTTTTCAAGCCTGTTTCAGGACCTCGCGCTATGTAAAAATTTAAGTTGTCAGGCCTATTCAAGCACCTCAAAAAAAGTGTCAATGCTCTAAACCTTCGGTATGTAAACATTTCAATACAAATACAAATAATAATAAAAGGACATATTAATATGAAGTCAATGAATTATCGATCACTATAGTCCCTCTACGCCTTTGATAGTGACTAATAATAATAAAAACATTAATAAAACACATTGTCGATGCTCATAACTTTTGGTATGTAAACATTTTAGCAAAAATGTAATAAAAATTAAAAAAGAGCGTCTAAGCTCAAAACTTTGGATATCTAAACATTTACAACGTTGGGAACAATGAAACTGGCAATAATACCTCCAATATATTCTCCAATGAGACGATGACATATAAGGTATTTTTTATTATATAAAAAATAATGTTTTTACTTCTATAGTACGAACAATACAGATGATGCAAAAATTTATAGTCAAAGGACATATTAATATGAAGTCAATGAATTATCGATCTCTATAGTCCCTCTATGCCTTCGGCAGGGACTAAAAAGACCTCTCGAGAAGAAGTCACAAGGATGTCGATATGAAGGCCAATGACTCTCTTATAACGATAAACCTTACATTTAGACGCCATGAGGAGAATAAAAGGGATGTGCATATGGTATGCCATTATAAGACCTCAAAGTTTATAGAAGGAAAGAGTTATTGCTCACTGTGATGAGGAACAAAGAGAGGTGTTGAGAAGATAATACATAAAAAAAAAACTCCATCTTGAATGTGCCATTTCGTGCATATATATTTCCACTATTCCTCACATTTTTCATGATGCAATCATACAATGACTCAACGTTATATAGCATTTATGATATCGTTCTTTCAAACATGGAGGTTATGTTAATTCCAGACGCTCAGGACGTACCACGCCTACAAATTTTATTTAGCAGCTCATGTGAAGACACTTCAATAATTATTACGTTCAGATATTTGGCAAACTGGTTTTCCTCTTTATGGTCGAAATCTCATCCACCATATGCTCACAGGACGTGTCGATTTTATGAAGAAGAAAAAGGACACTTGCGCTATCACATTGTTTATTTGTTCCAGGCCTTAGAAGAAAAATGTTCTTCATTTTTAAAAGAAGAGTAGCCTTTGCAGGGTGCACTGTGCATTGGGTTCGTTAATCTGAGGATGCCAAATATGTTATAAATGTTAAAAAAAATGCTAAGTTTGTGGATAGAAAAATGATCTAGACATTGTGGAAGCAGGAACCATTTAATCTGGTGGAAGTCCCAATGTTTTGATGCATACATCATCAACATAAAATCAGGCACCTATAAATATATCCGTTAATACTAGAGATCTATGAAGATAAAAGGGATGTTTGTGAGCTCAGGAGACCCCAGAAGGAACATATGTACATAGTAGAAATAACAATATTGTTAACTCTCATAGAAAAAAATGATTGTGTTAGTTATTGCTTTCTATGATTGAGGAATTATAAGAGAGTTGGATCTATTAAACTATTCGTCCAAAATGCAAAAAAGAAATTGGTGCCTAATGAAATTTCCTAACGGATGTTATTTTATTAAATAAAAATGAAGGCAATTCTAATCGGTTTATTTCCATTAAACCACCATAACCTTTTGAACCACCCATCAAACATTATAAAAGAAGCAGCGCACAGCCAGCATAGGAGGAAAATTTTAGACAAGAAAACTCTAACAGAGTTATGCTTGGAGCAGGGAGGTTTTTCTTTTAAATTTATCATCCATCCTCTCTTTCAGCAGGGATTGACGGGATTGTCGGCAGCAGGGGGTCTTGTGAAGAAGCGAATGGATGAAGGGAGGATGAGCTTTGCTGGGTTTTATAAGGTGAAATGGTTTCTTGTGAGTTTGTTGTAGTTAATCCTGATTTCATTTCAGCGCTAATCAATTTCTGATGTGCAGTTCCTTGCCTTGTGTTATCACCGTCATCGTTCCATCCCATTTTGGCTAAGATTTCTTCTTTCTTTTCGCTCTTGATCTTTCTATTGTAACCTTTTTCTAGAATGGCTAAAGACCGTGTACTTGGCTCAAGTCTACGGAGAGATTTGTAATTTCGGAACTCCATGAATTGTATGAGGAGAAATTTTAACTTGGGATCAAAATCCTTACGCTTTAAATTTATTTCTTATTTGTTTTCTATTAAATCTTAGTTTTCTCTATCGTTATTAATCCAATACCCTAAATCAAAAATAAAAAGGGAAATAAATTCAAAAGAAAATAATGAATTATGACTATTGTAACATGTTGTTTATAAGCTCCTCACAATTTATTTCTTTTGTATAAGTTTTGTTATCTTTCTTAATCCATTTGTTTAGTTTCTTTTGTGATTTATCTTATTTTAACTTAAAGGAAAATAAAATGTCTAAACATTACATTGTTTATAAATAATTTTGGTAATTAATGAATTAATTTATTGTTTAACAAATTCCTCTTTTAACTAACCCATTTAGCATTAACTTCCCTTTATCTTTTCATTAAATTTTGCTTTAGTTACTTTTTGTTGAAATAAATACAAAACAAAATACTTTTCATTTTTAATTTTATTGTTGTGTTTTCTTTAGTAAATTAAATTTTGTTGTTTCAAATGTATAAAATCCCACATAAAAGCAATAAAATTATAAATCGCATAAAAATCAAATATTGTTAAAAAGTAAAATACAAGGCAAAAAGACTCGCGCTTGGATTGTAGGTTAGAGGAGATTTAGCCTGGAGTTCAATGTGTCTTCTTGTCTGGGGCTCTAATCCTAGGGTGACATTCCCGTCTCTTCCTACCTAGCCCTATGGGAGGTTGACATGTTGGTGTTGGAGACTCTCTAGTCCCTCAACGTCAAAAGATCTCACTAATCCAACTCCATCAAAATTTAACATGCCTCTCACCAAGCCTCATAATCCTCTCCTTTTACACACTTGAATTTCCAAGAATCCAAGTCACATTGTAAATCCTTTTCACTAGTGATCTATAATGGACAAATTTATTAGTACTTCAGGGTCAGGGAGCACCCCACCCTCACATTTGTTGTCTATGGTGGAGGAGTTAATCCTCTCATCTCTAGTATCCCTATTATAAGCACTTTCCTGCCCATTTATGGAGCATCAAGCGAAGTTCTAAAACCTTCTATAATGTCTCCTAGTAGTAGTATGAGAGCACAACCCTCCACATCATATGATGGTGGTTCCTTTTCTTTCGGGATGTTGTCAATTGGGATGTTGCATGTCATGGAAAATGCAACACTTGTCTTACCTAGATTCAACATGTTGATAGGATTTTATCTATCCCTTTCCATACCTTTCCATTTATAGGAGGGCATATCCCCACATATTTTTTGTCCTTTGGAAGTGGAGATTTTCCAACTTATATCTTGCCAATGGGAATCAATCCCTTCATAGGAATGGGAAATACAATGAACAAAGGACTTCCTCCTTTTATTCATATCCTAGCCAACTTCCCCCAAAACACTGGTTTCCAATAAAACACCCCTTTTGTGCATAGTATGGGTTATATGCCAAGAAATTATTTTTTGAGTATCAATCATATGATGGGGGAAAATCCCAGAAGTTGGAACTCAATGACTGAAACGAGACTAACTTTCTTAGCAACATTGAATCTCCCCGATTTGACGAAGCTTATGAATGACTTGGTGTTACAAAATCCAAATTGGCCCCTAGTTCCTACAAAGTTACCTTCAAACATTCCTAAGTTTGAAGGAAAAGCTTGAGGATATCTTGCAAATCATGTCATGATGTTCCATATATGGTATTTTTCAAATTATTTGATGAATGATTATGTTAGATTCATACTATTTAGTACACCTTGATTGGAGTGGCAACAAAATGGTACATCGAGCTCACACGATCTTCATTTCACAACTTTCATGCTCTTGCATTGACATTTCTGAACCATTTTTAGCTACCGGCCTACTATGATTTATGAGTGAAGATTTTTTCTACATTCGCGAAAGAAAATGCCACACATATATCCAACCACATCTTAGAGTGGTGAAGGGGGCATCATATGATCAAAGCTCACATCTCTAGAGAGTTTTTATTGGACTAGTTTGTAAAGTCATGATTTCCTTTATATAGTGAAAGATGTCACTATATCGAGAGTTACGATGGAGGAAGAAGCCATTTTTATAGCCCAACAATTGGACTTAGTTTAATCTCAATCTAAGGTTCTTTATGAGATATTTCCTAATGCACCAAGGCTAGACATATACCTTGCCAAATCCAAGCCCATACCACATGTTGATGTCTTGATTGGTTTCATGGAAAGTGTTGTGATTTGTCAGGAAATGAGAGACACTTCCACACTAATCCTAGCAGAAGAGAAGAATAATTTAATCAAGAACGTAAATGAAACAAAAAATCACATAGTACACCAAGAGTTTACCATGTAACCCTTAACCGGGAGAAACCAACATTCCTTTGAGCATTTTTCTCTCTTGTTGTCTTATTCAATCTGAATAAAAGGTTACATGTCTAACCTTGGTCCAAACCTAAGACACAATCGACATCATACCCTCTTACATGTGCAAGAACAACCCTATAGCCAATTTGGCTTACATATGCATGACCAACAAACTACAACTACACATGCATTAACCTACATAAGTACACTCTACGATTACCCTTTACAGAGTTACAACATGCCTCTTTATAGTCTTTACAACAGGAAAAACCCTAAAGATTGGTGCCCGAAAACGGTTACAGATATGTGCATATCATTGGATACAAATCCCACAAATCCTTGGATTCTATTACAATCAACTTCCAAGTCGGGTTACTAGTTGACTACCAGTCAATCATTCATTCGGTCTCTAGTCAGTCGTCTCATGCCCGCAATTCGACCTCTTGTCAGTTGACTTGTCGTTGATATCTTCGACTTCGACTTTGCCCGATCGAATTCCTCAACCTTCAACTTGTTGTCGATCCACCTTGACCTTCAACCATCAGTCAATCTACCTTGACTCAACTTTCACTGCAAAGAATATAACAACCCAACATGGTTAACTATGTGATAAGACAAATGAGAGTCAAAACCTTGTAGTTTGTGTAGGTTATGGGTTATCTAGTAATCACAACTATCTTTAATTTACTGTGGAAACATTTGTATTCCTAATATATGATTATCTGAAAAAGATAGGGAAAATCATAATACAATGGATAGTTTTAAAATGAAAGCAAATTTCCTACATTATATAATAGTCTATGAAAAATGGACCAAAGTAGAACATAAAGTCGCCACTTATGAAGTACCTCATCTGACCAATCATAATTCTTCAATACTGCCTCACCAAAAAACAATGATCATATGCATCAATATTTAAAATTAGACCATACAATAAAATTTTCATTCGAGGCTTTCAAAGATGTTGTCATAGAAGAGAGCACTTGCCTTACTTATGATGCACCAAGTGAAAATTCTCTTTATGAATCAAATGTTATTTGTGAGAGGACTCTTTTTATTTTGTTCTTTGGATATGATCTTCCACCTATTTGTTGGCCCCAAAAATAGTGATTAGCGGGTCCTTTGATATGCATAAGAAAACATAAGAACTCAATGAAAAACATTTTATTCATATTAAGTGTCAATTTTTTTGACTATCAGTTTGGCATGTGAGTTACTTACAACTAGATCTTCTCTTCTCTTTGAGAATACTTGCTTCTCTACTAACACCAACCATGAACAAGTAGAAGCTCATTCCAAAATTCATTATTATTAAGTTATCCACAAAGATCATTGTTCATTCTATGTAGAGAATACCTATTTTTTTACTTGAAATATATATACTAGGAAAACCCACTAGAAACTTATCCTCATTTAGAGGATGATACATATACTTGATTGAATTCTATAGAAATTCGAAGCTTTTGTAAACAAACTCATGATGATCATGACATTCAACAAATGATTCACAAAAAACATCATGTTACAGTATGAGATTTAAACGTGGATAGGAAGAATAACAATATGCATTACAACCACTTGAACTAAACCCACTTAACATTAAAAAAATCTCATTTAAAACAATAATTGAAATTTAATTAACCGAATACATCGTTTACTTCAATTCATGTCATGGAATTATTTAAAATCATAAAATATTATTGTGTTAAATCTTACCAAAATAAAACATATACTAATAAAGGTATTACATCTCCTTAAATTATTTTCGAGGATGTATATAATGTAAGTCCATGTGTGTCATATTGATGAAAGTTGATGTAAAAATGTAGTAAGAATTCAAAAAAAGTCTTATGTATGAAAATGTATATGAAGGATGTTTAGTATAAAGATATTTTTAACAAAATAATAATAGACGTATTTATCCATCTAATGGATAGAAATCCCTAGATGCATAGTAAGAGTATCTATTGACCCAAGTTAGTGAAATTAAATATAAAATTTAAATAAGTCTTGAGAAAGTTATGAACACACTTTTTTTTTTTTGAGTAAAAAAGGTGGAACCTGCTATATTAAGTTATCGAAGAAACCTTGACAAAATATACAGAGATATAGGTCCGAGTCACTAAAAATGTTGTCATTTAACGGAAACCAGCATAGTTTGGAGAACATGTAACAGTAGCATGATAAAACAAAGAGACAAAATAGCATATGTCCTGCCCGGAGGAAACCAAGACAAATGGCTATAGTCCAAGTGAACATGTAACAGTAGCATGATAAAACTAAGAAACAAAATAGCATGGAAGACCTAGATACCCGGTGACCCGTCACCCTTGCTTGTCTACCACGTGGATCCAGCCGGGATGGAAAATGCCTGCGCGCAGAGAGGGCACTTCTGCTTTTTTGGAGCATTGGAGTACGTGTCAAGGAGCAGGTCCAGACGCTGGCCCATGAGAAGGGCTCTGTGCTCCAGGTCTGCCATGTGGCCTCGGAGTTCGAACACCAGAGCCAGATGCTCTGCACGGAGGAAGGAACCATGCAATCCATTACCCACGTCGTTGAGGAATACATCCCTCAATTCCACGGTCTCTCCATCTCCAGCTTCAAGCTCCATCAACTCTGTACCAGCCGCTTCTTCCTTCCTCGCTGGGCTATTCTTGTCCACGTTCTCTTCGGCTCTGGCTTTATCCTGCGTTTCTTCCTCGAACGTTGCCTGCATAGCATGACTGGTGGGGCTGTAGTCACCCGGCCATGGAATTTCCTCGACAATGCACCCAGGGATGTCATCTGCCACAGCAGTTTTAGGGCCGCTTCCATCCTGGTAGTTCGTCTCCATGGCTTGGGGTTCTAGGGTGGTCGCCAAGTCCTCCATGAACGAAACTTCTTCCACGTAACAGGGGGGAAACGCATCTGCAACACCATCCTCTTGCATGTTTCCAGGCTTAATGGCCATGGTTTCACTGCTACAATCGACCCCCATCTCCGCAATGATGGCATGTAGAGCCAATTGCTCAGCTCGAGCCTTCTTTCGAAGAATGGAGGTCTCCATCGACAGAGCACGCTCCAACTTCTCCTTCCTTTGTCGTTGCGCCTTGTGGGTGTACCAGGTCGAGCCACGGCGAGGCCTGCCCCACTTTCTGGTCATAATTGCCAGGGAATAGATAACGATATAGTGTGGATGCCACGAGATGAGGGTAAGTCGAGCTGCACCAAAGCTCCCAGAGCTCCCAGGCGAAGGGGAGAGCCGAAGCGAGAGCCGACCCTCTCTGTCCAGACACATGAAAAAACAAATTGCCAAAGGCCGAATTCACCTGGCCATCCATAAACCCTGTCATGTTGAGTGCGCTGTGAGCGAGAGTGTTCGCGCAAGGGAGGTGTCCCTCCACCGTATATCTGTTGTTATGGTCGTCTACCATCGTTAATGTAGGGCGGGTGGGTGGCGGCCATCAACATTTATGCTATGGCTTAGTGCTAAGCCCGGTGTCAATGAACTGTCGCATGTCACCCCATCCGGGGAGTTATGAACACACTTTAAAATATATTAATTTAATGATTAAATATTAAACTTAAACCAAGTTGTATTATTCCCTTTTTTACATATCTATTGATCTAAGTTAGTGAAATTAAATATAAAATTTAAAAGAATTATGAACACACTTTAAAATATATTAATTAAAATATATTAATTTAATGATTAAATATTAAACTTAAAATATATTAATTTAATGATTAAATATTAAACTTAAGCCCAGTTGTATTATTCCCTTTTGTACATAGACCTTTAAAGACCCTTAATGTCAAGTTTTTAAAATATATTAATTTAATGATTAAATATTAAACCTAAGCCAAGTTGTATTATTCCTTTTCTACATAGACTTTTAAAGACCCTTAATGTCAAGTTTTAAGAAAACAATATGTTGAGTAGATTTTTGATACAGGGAATTTGAATTCTGAATTTTGTGGTTGAACGTGGTTGAATAGTCAATGAAGCATTTCAACATAGTAACTAAGTTGAGTTGAGATGTCTGAGAAAGTATTTTGATTAATGATTTTTTTTAAGAAGGAAATTAATTTTTTTATAAAAAATATTTTCATAAATTTATAATTAATTTTTTATAAAAAAATACTTTTATAAATTTATTTTTCGATAAAAAAAATTAATTAATTATTTTTATTCAAATTTAATAAATGGTAGAAAAAATTATTTTAATAAAAAGAATAAGTAAATTAATTAAAAAAAAATTGTTTAGGAGAACTACAAATATATAATTTATATAATATATATAGCTTACATAAATTTATTTTATTTTTCGAATTATAATGAATGAAAAAATGTACTTCAATGTTTCATGTAATCCATGTTATCCAAATCTGCACACACCATAATAGCAATAATGAAATGGTTATGATTATAAAACATCTATCCTCTATATTTTGTATTCAATAGAAAAGAGAGAATATGTGACATATTAATGTATATAAGTTGCCATATATACACTTTTCCAAAAAAAATTAATGAATGAATATATATATTAAACAATTTAGTTAAATTTATTTTTACATGACATTTACTTTAAAATTGTTTAAATTTATTTTTACATGACATTTACTTTAAATTAAATTTCTCAAACTTTTTCTTGCATGATTTAAAGGAACATGAAGAGAAATAAAGTATAAGAAAAATAAGATTCCTATGTTTCAAGTAAACATTTAAAACCATTTGACGGCATTCATATTGTATTTCGATTTAGATCTAATTTCAAAGAGAAAGCGAGAGAGTCTATTCATATTATCAATGGAAAGTCCCATTGATAACAGAGACAACACTGTCAAGATTACAATTGACTGCAAAAATATAAAATGTGGATTGACGTTGAAGTGATAAATTAAGTCGATAAGGCCCAAGCCTATGAGATGCCTAGAAGACGGAGAGACCTTCATGGGCCTAGATCGCATTACGAAAACCAATTGAAATTTGAAATATGACGTGGATGAGAGTTTTATCAATTATTATTTAAAATAGAGAGATACGTAAAGCAAACATTGGAAAGAGAAATTATCAACAGGTACTTTATTTAAAAGAAAAACTCTTTTATTAAATAAAAATAAATGAGGCAGTTTTAATCAAACAAAAAGGCAACGTACAACTGGAGGGGAGAAAAAACTGGGAGAGAGGTATGCTTGGAGTGCAATAAGGTTTTTTTTTTTTAAATTATTATTCATCTTCTATACATTCAGCAGGGATTGACAAATTGTTGGCAGTAGGGAGTCTTGTGAAGCAGCGAAGGGATGAAGTAAGGATGAGCTTCGCTGGTTCTAATAAGGTGAATAGTTTACTTGTCAATTTGTTGTATTTAGGCCTGATTTTGTTCAGCGCTAATCAGTTTTCGATATGCAGGTTCTTACCTTGTGTTATCACCACCATTGCTCCATTCCATTTTGGCTCAGTTTTCTTCTTCTTTCGTTCTTGGTCGTTATATTGTAACTTTGTTCTAGAATGGCTAAAGGCGAAATACCTGACCCAAGTCTACGCCGAGACTTGTAATTCCAAGAATTCAAGAATTGTATGGGGAACATTTTTAAATAAAGATAAAAATATTTTAAGCTCTTAAATTGTTTCTTTATTCATTTTATTTTAAATGTCAGTTTTCTTCGTCTTTTTCTTAATTCAACACTTAAAATTTTAAAAAGAAAATACAGTGAAACAAACTAATGAATTTATTACTTTTGTAAAATTGTATATATAAGTTTCTTTCATTTTATTCTTATTAGTTAGTTTTAATAGTTACAAACTTTGTTTACTTTCTTTATTTTAGTTTATTGTTTTAGTTCTCTTATTAATTATTACATTTTAATTTAAACAAAATTAAAAATATATATATCAAATTACTAGAGTTTTTATAATTTATTTTGATAGTCTTTAAACTAATTTATTGCTTAATTGTTTCACTTTATCACTAACATATTTTAACTCTTCATTAGTTTTGTCTTAGACTACTTTCTCACAAAATAAATACAATAATATTATCAAGTTATAGTTTTTCTTGTACGTATTTTCTTTAGTTGTTTAATTTCTTTTAAGATTTAATTTTGTTATTTCAATTTTAGGAACTCATACATAAAAGCATAAAAAATAAATATTATATAAATACAAAGCAAAAGGGAATTCATGCTTGGACTTTAGGTTAGAGGAGATTTAGTTTAGAGTCTAATGTGTTTTCTTGTTGGGGCTCTAAACCCAAGGTGACATTCTCATCTCTTCTCGCATAGCTCCATAGGAGGTCGAGATGTTGGTGTTAGAGTCTTTCTAGTCCCTTGTCATCAACAATGCACACTCTTTTTTTCAAGTTTATGATATCTCAACTTAAGATGTAGTTGTGTCATCAATAACAATGTGATTTCTAACATCAATAATCATATCATAAATTAGTTTTGGGGTTAGAGTGTTTGGGGCAATTACCTCAACAATGAAAGGGGTTAAGTGTCATAGTATATGAAGGGGGTTATAAAAGTTTATGAAATGGGTTAGTGTGTTTACATACATAGTGTGTTAGGGGGATTGTGTGAACATTCACAGGGGTTAAGGGTCATAGTGCATTGATGTCCTAATTTATTTCAAGTTATATCATGTTAGGAGGTGATTACACTAAGTGTCACATGGGATGATGGTCATAGTGTATTAAAAGGGTTAGCTTATTCAAGGTTATAGTGTGTTAGAGAGTGATTGCAATAATGGTCATAAGGATTAAGGGTCATAGTGTATTAAGGGGGTTAGTTTGTTCATTGTCATAGAGTGTTAAAAGGTGATTGTATTAGGGTGATAGTGGTTAAGGGTCATAGTCTATTAGCATGTTTATTGTGTTCATGGTAAGAATGTGTTATATTGCATCGATAATAATAGAGGTCAAGGGTCAAAGTGTGTTAAGGGGGTTATCATGTTTGGGATAAAAGTGTGTTAGGGGGTGATTGTCTCAACTATCATAGGGGTTAAATGTCATTGTGTATTAATAGGTTTAGTGTGTTAAACATCATAATATTTGAGGGGGTGATTGTTTCAAGGGTCATAATGTATTAAGAGGGATATTGTGTTCGAGGTCAATGTGTGTTAGAGAATGATTGTGTATATGACCATAGTTTATTAAGCGTGATAGTGTGTTCTAGGTCTTAGAATGTTAGAAGGTGATTTCATCAACAATCATAGGGGTTAAAGGTCATAGTGTATTAAGTATGTCAGTGTCATGGTAGTGTTAAGGGGTTATTGATTTAAGAGTAATAATGGCTAAGATTCATAGAGGGTGTTAGTGTGTCAAAGGTCCAAAAACCATCACACGGGGCATGAAAGAAATATTTTTTCTACATGTGTCATATGTGCATCATTACAATTTTTTATTCACTAAAGATGGTTCTCAAGACCCTATACATGGTATAAGGATAAAAACAAACATATTATGGCCTAAAATATGTTTAAGAGCTAATGTAACATGTGTTCACGATAAAAATCACAACGAGGAATTTCGCATGCAAAGTATTGCTAAAGCCTATTATTTAAACTATGCTAATAAGATATAATACTAACAGGTGGGAGCCCCTTGTAGACTAGAGGCTCAGAGATAGTCATATCACACATTTTATGTTGGTGTTTCGATGTTGCTTACAGGGTCTTATATGGTTGATGATACAGGCTTGGTTTCGTTTTGACATAATGACATGTGGATGATCCATTTTATGGGATGTTTTGTTATTCAAAGCTTTAATTTTATGTTATGATTCGCATATATTTAAAGTTTGTATCATGTCACCGCGATCTGGCTACACATGCACAAGAAACATATTAGTGACTATGTAAACAAAAGCAAAAGGGAAGAAACTTACCAAAAAAAAAGAATCTAAGAGAAAGGGCCTATGTTATGCTAGAAGTTATGTGAAAATAAAATGAAAACAAGTTAGTGTTAATCCTAACTATTAATGGTTAGTGGCTATGCGATTTGCATTTGAGGCACATTTGATATGGAAATACATATGATATGGAAAATTGGAAATGGTTAATATAAATGTCTTGGGTGGTGCATTTGGCAAGCAATGTGGTCACAAATTTCAATGGCTTGGAATTTATGACATGGTTAAATATATTAGTGAGGTTTGGTTGTCATGTACTTCGAAATCGAATGAAGAGAAGATGGAAGTGATGTGCAGTAAAGGCATGTCCCTCCATACTCCCCCCATCAGGTCTTCACCCTAGAATGGTTATTGTCGCATTTTGTTTTACTAGTGGTTAAGCTCCGAGATCCAACCCTAGGAAGGAAACGCTCAGCCAGCACACCCATTTGAAGTTATCGGTTACAGGTATGGCTCTTTTTCACCCATCTGTGTATGAATGAATGATGGCTTAGTAATGTTTTGGTTTGTGTTTTCCTTAGATTCACAACTATGTAAATGCGTGGTTTTTCTCTCTGGAATAATTGTGTGGTTATTCATTTTGCAAGTAAAAGATTTCGTTTGGTTGTTGGTGAAAATTGTGAAGGTTGTCTATGGTTTGGAATGGATATGGGTATTATCGTTCTGTGTTTTGGAGGGTTTCGCTTTGTTTATCCTTGTTGGTTACTTCCTCATAGTTATGAGGGTAACCCTACCCAGTCGCATTTGGCAAGCAATGTGGTTGTTGTGTATGTTTTTCGAACTTCCTTTTGGTCACTATGTATTTTCCAGAGTCATGGTCGTGGGTTTATTCATATGGTTGTGGGTTTTTTTTTCTAGTATTGGCGTCAACGTATCTCAGAATTCAGTCTTAGGGTGGCCATTATGCCAAGATATATGATTTATGGTTGAATGGGTGATATAAGTTATGCCTCGGGTCTGCTTTCCCATTGACATTGTCATCAAATGAAATGGACAGAGGTTATACCTCTGTGTGTTCTAGGTACTTGTTACTATCTAGTGGGAATTCGCTTCTCCTTTGCATCATTTCCCTACCCTACCCATTGTTGAAATGTTGCGCCATTGCATAGACCAAGAGTTATAAGGAAACATGTGCTTGTATCGAAGGGTCTCTGCCTATTGGTTGATATGTTTGGAGGACCTCCAGTCTCTCAGTACTATTGATGATCGAGCGAACTCTTAATTGCTTCTTTGTATTCGTTGTTACAGAGCCCGATTTAAAAAAAAAAATCCCTAACTGTCTTACTAAAATCGGGCATCTTTCTGATTGTCAAGGATTGGTTGTACACTGGAGTGGTTATGATAGTTGCATCGAATACCTAGCTCGTTTTTATTTGATTAAATTGGTTGAAGAGATTGTGATTGGAAATCAATGATAATGTGCAGTCAATGGTTGTCTCTTCTTGTTATGCTTCTGGTCATTGTATTCTACATCATGGTGTTAATTGAAACTTGGTGACTATTGTGTGTTTCAGTAGTCTCGATCGGGATCATGGAAAATTATGGAAATTGATTACTGTGATTTTGTTGTTTCACTATGTATCTATTATGGAGGCATCGTGCATGTTTTATTTAATTGTATCATCAGTAATGAAGATCGGGTTTTATATAATGGTTTCATTGCAAATTTTTATTGGTTGATAAAATGAAAAAGGGTATGAAATCGGGCAAGTGTTAGAAGTATGTTCAATTTGGAAAAGAGACCTGTGTATATGTTTTACTGGGCAATTGTGAAATTATGGACAGTGTTGATATTTTATAGTGATTTATTATGGATAGAGATGGAGAAATGTTGTTATGTGTTTCTTTCGACTTTGTTTTAAATGAAAAGAAAGGAATTGGAGATCAAGGGTTCTCTTAACAGGATTGTTGAAAGGCATAATGGTTATGAGTGTGATTACAGACTATGTTAATTGAGAATTTTTTAAGAAATTGAATGTGGGATAGTGAACAGTTTTGAAACATAGTAATTATTAAATTGGTATTGGTATGTTTTGTATTGAAAGCAGAGTTTTTTTTATGGATTACTTGATTTTTTTTATGAACAATATTCATTTTTTTTCCTACCATTCTGGCACAAACCCCACCCCTCCTTAACGGGGTTGCACGACCTCCCAGTCTAGGATCGTTCAAGTCATCGAACCAAATGGTTCGTCGGGCTCCTAATGGAACCATTTTCAACTTGACACATGCCTTTTTTCACTTCCTCAACACCCGCGATGTGGCACCTGCGGACCCTCTCCTTGGCGCTTTTCAACTTCGACGCCAACGTTGCTAGCTCTCTGTGCTAGGATTCCCTCTTCGATGTGACCACAGACTGTAGTCGTGGGCCAACTCCCTTCACAACCCTGGGTAAAATCATGAAGATGGGTAACACTTTTGCTTGTTTTATGACAAAAAAAACTGTATTTT
>ML800261.1:0-41468 GCA_009831015.1 Picea engelmannii | reverse complement strand
TTCTGCTAGAAATTTTGGAGACACGATTGTCATGAAAGTGTTACCCAGATTCATGATTTTACCCCCCTGCACTTCGGGAATTTCGCAAGATGCTTTCTCCTTTCCCCGATTTTTGAATCGACGAACTCTTCGGGACCAGATCTACGGTCCCTGTTCCTCCCACGATCAATGGCTGTGATCAAATCGCGAGTTCGGACTTCGTGAGTCCTGTCTCTTCTCGACTCTACTTCTTATGATTGTGAATCAGCGATGCATTGATCCCTTGCCATGTTCCCTTTCAGATCCAACGGTCTGGATTTGAAATCGCTCTTCACGACTTCGCGAAGATCCTTTGCTTGCTCCCAGAAAACCTTCTGAAGTTCCTGCTCCCAAACTCTCGATCTTCTGCCACCTATCCTTTCTTCAACAATGGGTTATTTCTCCGTCTTCAGGACTTCCGCAAGTCCTTGAATCCTTTGCACACTTAGCACAAATCCCCTTTCGAGACTTACGTTGTTCTCGAAGGTTTTTTGCACTCCTTGCAGAAATCTGCGCAACTCTCCTGCGACTTTGCTCGGCTTGAAAACCTCCAAGGTTCCAAGTTCCTTTGCGAGCTTCTTGTTCCCTCCTGCCAGTTTCTTGCCCTTCCTCCTGAGCTTATAAAGTGAACTCACAACACCTTAGGTGCACTCCTTACACTTGGATCAGTTTTTCGACAGCTTCTCCCTCGGCCTTATGGAAAGGCTTAAGGCATCTCCTTTCCTTTGTCGTTGCACTTCTTGCAAAGCCTTCCTTCACCAAAATGTTCATCAATTTTGGGATTCTCCAACACCTTCAACCGTGTTGTTCATGGGTATTCTCACGCAAGCTCGATGACCTCCTGGTAGAGTATTCCAGAGTGTTCAGTAACTCTAGACTGTGCTTCTCTCACACAGACTTTCTTTTCAAGGGACTTAACCGCCTTGAAATTTCTCCCTGAGTTAGTGAATAAATATGGTGTGCCCTCCTGGAAGATTCTCATCTAATTCCACTGAGTTCAGACACACACCCCTTGTGTCAGCTTACAGAATCTCCTCTCTCTGTCGAGCATTCCTTTCACTTAGCCTAGAGAACCAGACTTAACTCAACACACTCGTGGATAGAAAACTGTATCTCTATCCCTGAAGACGATTTCTAACATTTATCTACAATTCACATTAAACATGTAAAAGACATTCATAACACAACATTCATTGAATAGAAATGTAAAACAGGAAAAACTGTCATTTTCTGTTAATGGTGGAATGCCAAATTACAATGGTGGAGTCCGCGCTGCAACTGAGTCTCGGCTCTCATCAACCTCCTCCTATCCAACCTGCCTAAATCACTTCTACTTTGCTTACAATACAAAGATTTATACAAGAGGGGATTAAATGAGATTCCCTCACAAGCTGACTAATGGTGTCAAATCACCATCCCTAATGCCTATCGAAAGGCCAAATTACAATGATGGAAATTCTACTCCAAATCAGACGCAGATCCATTTTGTCATCACCTATTAATGGTGACCTTATCTCCATCTTGTGCGAAAGCACAATTTGGCTCTTCCTGCTTGTCTCCAATTGATACCTAGATCATGCATTGGAATCTCGAGGAAAAAAGAGAGGGCGACACCTCTCCTTCCTTGAATGCGCACCATGCATGTTAATTAGCTGGCACATGCTGAGATGGAGTGATTCTCTTGCATCATACTTCACAGTGGAAAAAATCATGAGCTCTTGCTCATGAGTTTCCAACATGGCTGAAATACACTTGGATCACAAACTTTCTCCTGGAGTTGTCTCTCATCTCCTCTGCTTCACCACCGCTTCTCCTGCATCATTCTCGCTGCTTGTGCAGGTTTTTTGTCATCCAGCTTCCTCTTTCTGAACACTTCCTCTACCAACTCTAACATCGACATTCTTATCTCCTAGATCACCTTCTCCAACTGCTCTATTGGTTGGTTCTTCTGTTGCAGTCTAGCTCACTGCACTCGCTCCTTGTCGATGGGTAAATCACACTGATTTCCCAAGACATATTCTTCCTTTGTGGCCTTAGCTTGCCACTCTGGTGTAGTATTCACTCCTGCAGGATCCTCGTCACTGAACTGATGCTCAACTACCACCTCTCCTGATAGATTTGTTCATGCCATTCCTTCTGTTGTTCCCATTCCAACTCCCTCCAACTTCTCCTCATCCTGGTATGGTCGTTCATCGGCTTCCAACTTATCTTGTTGGATGTCCATACTTTGCACTACCACTCTCCCCTCAAGAGCTTCTAATTGTTCACACATACCATCAAATTCTATGTTGTCTGCTTCCTCTTCTGCTGCAGACCCCAGTGTTGTAGTCATCTCCTGTTCAATTTTCGGGCTGAAACCATCGAGCGATTATGCTCAATGCTCTTCTCCTTCTATCAGGACAGACATCAGTATATGTTCCTTCTCCTCCTTGACAGTCTCTGTTGGTTGTCTCGCTGTCGCATCTGCAACATCTGTGCTAGCCTCTCCTTGGTCGCTTGGTAGGAATATTTCAACTCCTCCAATGATCAAAACATCTCTCCTCCTCCTTCGCTGTGATGAAAGTTTCTAACTTGTCATCATCTTCATTCACGCTTCTCACAGTTCTGCGTGAATCTCCATCTGAGTGAGGTTTTTCTTCTGCCTCCTCATCTGCCAATTAAATCTCGGCTAATCTCATCTCTTCTCCCTTGCCCACCTAGAAATCTGGGATGTCTCCTCTGCCCACCTGGAAATTTAGGAGATCCATTGATCCCTTCTCATTGCCCACCTAGAAATCTGAAAGAACCTTTCCAGATCTAATTCCCTTATGAATGAGGTTTTCATCATGTCTCAGCCACCTCTTAAACACTTGTTGTTGCCTTTTGGAAAAAAAAAAATTGAACAGGCCATCTGGTTGTCATATTCAAAGGCCATTCGTACCTCTAGTGTACCTTTTATTCATGTTGCATCTTAAATGCAAGCCTCTCCATCTGTTCTTGTATTTCACTGAGCTCCTTGTCCATCTTTGCCTTTCTCTTCTGCGAGTGGACTTCTCCTCGCCTATGCTTATTACTGTCAGTGGCCATCTTCACCTTCTACCTGCCCTCCTGGAAATTGCGTTGCTCACTCTGCAATTGAGAGCATCCTCAGCTTCTCCTTCGCCTAAAATCTACAGATGAAATTGTGCTTTGATACCACTTGGTATCATACTATTTCTATACCTCCTTCTCTCCTCTTGAGATAAATTTGTCACTGATACCACTTGGTATCATACTATCTCCTCTGTCTCCCCATTCACCTATTGTCTTCAGGAGAAATGAAGCTTTGATACAACTTGGCACAAACCCCACCCCTCCTTAATGGCGTTGTACGACCTCCCGGTATAGGATCGTTCAATTCGTTGAAGCAAATGGTTCATCGGGCTCCTAATGGAACCATTTTCAACTTGACACATGCCCTTCTATACTTTCTCATCACCCGCGATGTGGCACCTATAGACCCTCTCCTTAGCGCTTTTCAACTTCAATTCCAACGTTGTTATCTCTCTGTGCTAGGCGTCCCTCTTCGATGTGACCACAAACTGTAACCATGGGCCAACTCCCTTCGCAACCCCGCACTTTGGGATTTTCACAAGCTACTTTCTCCTTTCCCTGATTTCCGAATTGGCGAACTCTTCGGGACCAAATCTACAGTCCACATTCCTCTCGTGATCAACGACTATGATCGAATCGCAAGTTTGGACTTCACGAGTCCTGTCTCCTCTCGAATCTGCTTCTTCTAATTATGAATCAGCGATGCATTGATCCCTTGCCACATGCCCTTCCAGATCCAATGGTTTGGATTTGAAATATCTCTTGCGACTTCGCGAAGATCCTTTGCTTTCTCTCGATAAACCTTCTGAAGTTCCTACTCTCTAACCTCTCAATCTTCTGCCACCTATCCTTTCTTCGATGATGGGTGATTTCTTCATCTTTGGGACTTCCTCAAGTCCTTGACTCCTTTTCACACTTAGCGCAAATCCCCTTTCGAGACTTAGGATGTTCTCGAAGGTTTTCTGCACTCCTTGCAGAAATCTGCGCAACTCTCCTGCAACTTTGCTCGGTTTGAAAACCTTCAAGGTTCCAAGTTCCTCTGCGAGATTCTTGTGCCCTCTTGGTAGTTTCTCGCCCTTCCTCCTAAGCTTATAAGGTGAACTCACAATACCTTAGGCGCACTCCTTGCACTTGGCTCAGTTTTTCGACGACTTCTCCCTCGGCCTTATGGAAAGGTTTAAGGCATCTCCTTTCCTTTGTCGTTGCACTTCTTGCAAAGCCTTCCTTCACCAGAATGTTCAGCAATTCTGAGATTCTCCAACACCTTCAACCGTTTTGTTCCTTGGTATGCTCATGCAATCTCGATGCCCTCCTGGAAGAGTATTTCAGAGTGTTCAGTAACTCTGGACTATGCTTCTCTCCACATAGTCTTTCTTTTCAAGGGACTTAACCACCGTGAAATTTCTCCTTGAGTCAGTGAATGAATATGGTGTGACCTCCTAGCATCTTCTCTTCTGACTCCACTGAGTTCAGACACTCACCCCTTGCGTCGACTTACAGATTCTCCTCTCTCTGTCACGCACTCCTTACACTTAGCTTAGAGAACCAGACTTAACTCAACACACTCATAGATATAAAATTGTATCTCTATCACTGCAGACGATTTCTAAAATTTATCTACAACTCACAAACCTGTAAAATACATTCATAACACAACATCCATTGAACAGAAATGTAAAACAAGAAAAAATATCATTTTCTATTAATGGTGGAATGCCAAATTACAATGGTGGAGTCCAAGCTGCAACTAAGTCTCAACTCTCTCCTCCTATCCAACCTGCCTAACTCACTTCTACTTTGCTTACAATACAAATATTTATACAAGAGGGGGAGCTTCCCTCGTAAGTTGACTAATTGATCCAGATTTAGGTCTAGGAGCTTGATGGGGCTTAGAAAGGCCTAAAAAACAATGTGCTCATTATGGCATCAAAATGGATGTGTGCGTAGGCCTCATCGATACAAACCCAACGCAACTTGAACGGGCTCAAACAGACGTTGTATGCTCCTGATATCGTGTTATGTTCGAAAAATCAAACAGGCAAAAAGTCAACAGTAAAAAAAGTCAACGTTGACATCATCATGCTGATGTGGAAGAGTGACACGTGGTAGAGGTATAGCTGACAAGTCATATAGTTGATGTGGACCAACCAAGAGGTGACATGTGTCACCACTGAAAGGGTGACACATGGCATGCTCGTACAGGTGGCTGGTACAGTCAATGGACACATGGCGAACAAGTGTGTTGATGTGGCAGTTTCTGACTGGACAAAGGTACGGACACATGGACCATCTGGCAGATGAAAAGTGGAAAGGTATTGGAAAATGTTGTTGTGCCATGTGGCCCAGACATGGGTTGCCATGTGGCACTTGATTACTAGTTCATTTGTTTTGTTGCAAAAATTGTTGAGTTCTCGAGTTTCGAACTCGTGACCTCCAATGGGAGTCTACGACTTGGGAATAGGTTGCATGCCAATGCATTATCATGTGACTTGGTATTACAAATCTGCGAACTTATATTTAAAATGCTGAAAAGGGTTAAATGGGAGTGGAAAGGGTTGGGGCTAGGCCCTAGCCCTCATTTTATTGTAATCCATGTAACCACAGTACTAAAGGGTGTGGGCGCCATTCCGTTAAACCACCCAAACGCGCAAGTGTAGCACTGGTCCCCATATGACTTGGGGGTTAGAACTAAAGGCCAAGCATGAGAATAGGGCGCGATCCTATTGAATATAACCATATGACAATAAATAGGGGGCGCACTAGGCCTAAGGGGCTTAGCCCTATTATTATGGCATAAAGTGGGTTTTTGACCATATCTTTATGGTTTTTATTGATTTTATTAACCATTTTTTGTTATTTTTCCATACCTTAGTGGATATTGGGCCAAATTGAGTGCCACAAGAAGTGGGATGTTGGGATTTGATCCCTCTACCTCATGGCTATATAAACCAAGCCATTATGAGGTTTGAAACAAGCAAGAAGCAACAAAGAATCTTGAAGCAAGTCGAGGAAGAACTTGCCAACGTCAAGTAGTCTTGAGCAGTGCAGAGTAGCTGAGCTTTGGAGGCAGTTTCCGGGAGTTATACTACTCCTTTTTTAGTGTCGTCTGTTGCATCAGGATTCTGAGATAGAGAAGAATACAATTGATTCAGTCATAGCCCTATATGATGTTATTATAATACATATTGTAAGTATTTAAATTTTGAATAGAGAAAGCCTCCTCACTGAAGACAAAGGCTCAGAGACGTAGGCGAGATTGTCGAACTCCGTTATCAACTTATTATGTACAATTGGTTGATGGTTTTATGTCTTTGTGTTATTTTCTATTACTCTTAATTCTTTAAGTCTTTGCCATTTTCATATTCACATGCACCGTCAGAAAAAGGTCTTGATAAAATTGAGGTCATAGTGTGTAATTGCTAGGCTTCAATTTTTGGATCAAGTGGTATCAGAGCAGGATGACTTTTCCAGGAACTATGAATATGGGGAAAACATTGAAGAGAGATTAGACTCCAGGAGCTTGAGGAGATTAACCAAAAAATCTAGCGAGAGAATGTTGAATTGTGAAGATTGGTGCAGATTCTCGAGGAAGATAGGGAAAGAATGTGAACGTTGATGTTGGCAACGGAAGCAAGGCCAGTTGGAGGAAGTCCTTCAACTAGAAGCCTGAGCCCTGTCAAGGATGATGGAACTCATCTATTCTAGAGGTAATTAGATGAGGAGGATTTGTATACTCCTGCTACCCCGATTGAGGAGCAGTCGATAGGAGAGGCCATTGGAACATTCTCTTCACCAACAAAAAGCATCCAGTACACTTCAGTTTCTCCTGTAGTTGATCAGGAGGTGGAATCCGACCATCTGGAGATTGCAGCATTTGAGAAACATACCAAAGGAGTCGGTATGAGAATGATATCAAAGTTTGGATACAGGAAGGGACAAGGCCTTGGAAAATATGGTCAAGGCAGAGCCGAGCCGATTGAAGTGTGCGAGCGTCCACTCCAGGAAGGATTGGGATACGTAGGAGAATATTCTAAGGAAGACAGTCCAGTAATTTGTTGCACACACTATCGGAAGTTCGGACACGATGCTAACCATTGTTGGGTGCGGCATCCAGAGTTGACACCAGAATAGTTTCGGACTCGGCAAGGCAAATAGGCGGACCGAGCCAACAGCGATGCAAACAGTGAGTCACGAAAGAAAGGTAAAAAGGTTGAAAGGTATAAATCCCCTTCGCCCACCTTTACTGATAAGAATGCTAGAGTCATGGATCTTATCAGAAAAATGATTCCATGCATGTTTTGTAGAAGCCATAACCATTGTGTTGCAGACTGTTGGAAACAAAAGGTATATGGAAGAAAGATCATCGGGACAAGAAGTATGCCAAGACGCGATGACGCTATACTGCAGGTCAAGAAGAATCTATGAACAAAGTCAGCACAACCAAGGAAGGAGTCAGAGAAATCCAAAGGGGATTTGGCTCAGTCGGGACATGATTCCATCAAATTTCTTCGAGCAAGAAACACTTTCTCACATTGTCAGAAGATCAGACATTGTGAAGATAATTGTTGGAAGCTGCATTCAAGGTTGCGACGTTCAACAAAGCCTGTAGGGCCAGAGCAGAAGAAAGATGTTGCATAAAGACTGAAGGTTGTTGCAGAGGAACAAAAGGACGTTGCAAAGGAACAAAGGGGCGCTGCACCAAGGCAACAGGATGTTGTTGTAGAGAATTAGAGGAACAACCATGACACTCTGTTGGCAGGAGATGGGTTGTCTGATTGGTACTGGGTAGATGTTATGCCCTATATGTAAATTGAGTCAATGTCATTTTCATTGATGTAATAAAAGTGATTTGATTTATGAAATCACTTGTTGAGTCTAGTTAATGTTAAGTCTAGGTTTTTTTTCATTAGTCAATTGATGTAAGGATGTAGTCTATTGTTGTAATAAACCTTTTGGGGACCAAAAGGTATTTAGTGGGAAGGCGTGATCCAGATTCAGATCTAGTAGCTTGATGGGGCTCAGAAAGGCCTAAAACTCAATGTTCTCGTAATGGTGTCAAAACGAACGTGTACGTAGGGCTCGTCAATACGAACCCAATGCAACTTGAACAGGCTCAAATGGACATCGTATGCTTTTGATATCGTGTTTTGTTCAAAAATTCAAATAGGTAAAAAGTCAACGTTGATGTCAACATGAGATCATCATGTTGACGTGGCAGAGTGACATGTGGAAGAGGTAAAACTGACAGGTCGTACAGATGATGTAGACAAACTAGGAGGTGACACATGTCACCACTAAAAGGGTGACATGTGTCACCACTGAAAGGGTGACACGTGGCACGCTCGTACAGGTGGTCGGTACGGTCAGTGGACACATGGCGAACATGTGTGATGATGTAGTGGTTGTTGATTGGACAAAGGTATGGACATGTGGACCATCTGGCAGATGACAAGTGGCAAGGTATTGGCAAATGTTGTCATGCCATGTGGACCATCTGGCAGATGACAAGTGACAAGGTATTGGCAAATGTTGTCATGCCACGTGGCCCAGACGTGGGCGGCCACGTGGCACCTGATTACTAGTTCATTTGTTTTGTTGCAAAGATTGTTTAGTTCCTGAGTTTTGAACTCATGACCTCCAATAGGAGGCTACGACTTGGGAATAGGTTGTATGCCAATGCACTATCATGTGACTTGGTATTACAAATCCGTGAACTTATATTTAAAATGTTGAAAAGGGTTAAATGGGAGCGGAAAGGGTTGGGGCTAGGCCCCAACCCCCGTTTTATTGTAATCCATGTAACCACAGTACTAAAGGGCGCGGGTGCCATTTCGTTAAACCGCCCGAGCGCACAAGTGTAGCACTAGTCCCCATATGAATCGGGGGTTAGAACTAAAGGCCAGGCGCAAGAATAGGGCGCGGTCCTTTTGAATATAACCATATGACCATAAATAGGGGGCGCGCTAGGCCTAAGGGGATTAGCCCTATTATTATGGCATAAAGTGGGTTTTTGACCATATCTTTATGGTTTTTATTGATTTTATTAACCAGTTTTGGTTATTTTTCCATATCTTGGTGGATATTGGGCCAAATTGAGTGCCACAAAAAGTGGGATGTTGGGATTTGATCCCTATACCTCATGGATATATAAACCAAGCCATTGTGAGGTTTGAAACAAGCAAGAAGAAGCAAAGAAGCTTTAAGCAAGTCGAGGAAGAACTTGCCAAGGTCAAGTAGTCTTGAGCAATGCAGAGTAGTTGAGCTTTGGAGGCAGTTTCTGGGAGTTATACTACTCCTTTTTCAGTGTCATCTGTTGCGTCAGTATTCTGAGACAGAGAAGAATACAGTTGAGTCAGTCATATCCCTATATGATGTGATTATAATATATATTGTAAGAATTGAAATTTTTAATAGAGAAAGCCTCCCTCGCTGAAGACAAAGGCCTGGAGACGTAGGCGAGATTGTCGAACTCCGTTATCAACTTCTTATGTACAATTGGTTGATGATTTTATTTCTTTATGTTATCTACTATTTCTCTTAATTATTTAAGTCTTTGTCGTTTTCATATTCACATGCACCTTCAGAAAAAGGTCTTGATAAAATTGAGGTCATAGTGTGTAATTGCTAAGCTTCAATTTTTGGATCACTAATGGTGTCAAATCACCATCCCTAATGCCTATCGAAAGGAAAAATTACAATGACGACAATTCTACTCCAAATCGGACGCAGATCCATTTTTTTGTCAGCCTATTAATGGTGACCTTATCTCTAGCTTGTGCAAAAGCATGATTTGGCTCTTCCATCTTGTCTCCAATTAATGCTTGGATCACGCCTTGGATTCTCAAGGAAAAATGAGAGGGCGACGCCTCTCCTTCCTTGAATGCACACCACATGTGTTAATTAGCTAGTGCGTGCTGAGATGGAGCGATGCTCCTACATCATACTCCACAGTGGAAAAAATCATAAGCTCCTACCCATGAGCTTTCAAACGTGGCTGAAATCCACCTGGATCCCAAACTTTCTCTTGGATATGTCTCTCGGCTCCTCTACTTCGCAACTACTGCTCCTACATCATCCTCGTTGCTTGTGTAGGATTTCTTTCACCCAGCTTCCTCTTGCTGACCACTTCCTCTATCAAATCCAACATCATCTTTCTTATCTCCTTGATCACCTTGTTCAGCTTCTCTATCGATTGGTTCTTCTGTTGCAGTCTGGCTCGCTGCACTCGCTCCTTGTCGATGGGCGAATCACACTGATTTCCCAAGACATCTTCTTCCTTTGTCGCCTTATCTTGCCACTCTGTTGCAATCTTCACTCCTGCAGTCTCCTCATCACTGAACTGTTGCTCAGCTACCACCTCTCTTGACAAATTCGCTCTTTCCAGTCCTTCAGTTGTTCCCATTCCATCTCCCTCCAACTGCTCCTCATGCTGGTGTGGTCCTTCATCAGCTTCCAACTTAACCTATTGGATGTGCATAATTTTCACTACCACTCTCCCCTCAAGAGCTTCTAATTCTTCACACAGACCAACAAAGCCTATGATGTTTTCTCCCTCTTCTGCTGCAGACCCCAGTGATGTAGTCATCTCTCCTTCAGCTTCCTGGCTAAAAACGTCGAGCGATTCTACTAAATGCTCTTCTCCTTCTATCGGGATAGGAAACAGTATATGTTCCTTCCCCTCCTTGATAGTCTTTGATTGTTGTCTCCCTATCGCATCTACAACATATGTGCTAGCCTCTCCTTGGCCGCTTGGTAGGAATATTTCAACTCCTCCAATGATCAAAACATCTCTCTAATCCTCCTCCTTCGTTGTGATGAAAGTTTCTAACTTGTCATCATCTTCATTCATGTGGCTCAAAGTTTTGTGTGAATATCCATCTGAGTGAGGTTTTTCTTCTACCTCCTCATCTGCCAATGAACTCTCAGATTAGCTCATCACTTCTTCCTTGCCCACCTGGCAATCTGGGATGTCTCCTATGCCCGC
This sequence comes from Picea engelmannii, assembly GCA_009831015.1. Lineage (NCBI taxonomy): Eukaryota > Viridiplantae > Streptophyta > Pinopsida > Pinales > Pinaceae > Picea > Picea engelmannii. The sequence continues at coordinate 30,394 of ML800261.1, read as the reverse complement.
CTGGAAGTTTACGAGATCCATTGATCCCTTCTCATTTCCCACCTGGAAATCTACAAGACCCTTTCCAGATCTCTTTCCCTTATGACTCAGGTTTTCAACATGTCTCAGCCACCTCTTTAACACTTGTTTTTTCCTTCTGGCCAACAACTTATGAACAGGCAATTTGGTTGTCCTCTTCAAAGGCCATTCGTACCTCCAATGTACCTTTGATTCCTGCTTCATCTTAAATGCAAGCCTCTCCATATTTACTTGGATTTCACTGAGCTCCTTGTCCATCTCCGCATTGCTCTTATGTGAGTGGACTTCTCCTCACCCATTATTATGACCGTCAGTGGTCATCTTCACCTTCTACCTGCCCTCTTGGAAAGTCTGTTGCTCACTCTGCAACTGAGAGCATCCTCAGCTTCTCCTTCATCTGAAATCTACAGACGAAATTGTGCTCTGATACCACTTGGTATCAGACTATCTATGTACCTCCTTCTCTCTGCCTGAGAGAAATTTGTCTCTGATACCACTTGGTATCAGACTATCTCCTCTGTCTCCCCCTTCACCTGTTGTCTTCAGGCGAAATCAAGCTCTAATACCACTTGGCGCAAACCCCACCCCTCCTTAATGGGGTTGCATGACCTCTCGGTCTAGGATCATTCAATTCATCAAACCGAATGGTTCGTTGGGATCCTAATGGAACCATTTTCAACTTGAAAAATTCCCTTTTTCACTTCCTCGACACTCGTGATGTGGCACCTGCAGACCCTCTCCTTAGCGCTTTTCAACTTCGACGCCAACGTTGCTAGATCTATGTGCTAGGCTTCCCTCTTCGATGTGACCACAGACTGTAGCCATGGGCCAACTCCCTTCGTGACCCCACACTTCAGGAATTTTTTTTGTTGCTTTCTCCTTTCCCTGATTTCCGAATTGGCGAACTCTTCGGGACCAGATCTACGGTCCATGTTCCTCCCGCGATCAACGGCTGTGATGGAATCACGAGTTCGGACTTCACGAGTCATGTCTCCTCTCAACTCTTTTTCTTCCAACTGCAAATCAGCGATGCGTTGATCCCTTGCCATGTGCCCTTCGAGATCCAATGGTCTGGATTTGAAATCGCTCTTCGCGACTTTGCGAAGATCCTTTGCTTGCTCCCGGAAAACCTTTCGAATTTCCTGCTCCCGAACCTCTCGATCTTCTACCAGCTGTCCTTTCTTCGACGATGGGTTATTTCTCCATCTTTGGGACTTCCGCAAGTCCTCGAATCCTTTGCACACTTAGCTCAAATCCCCTTTCGATACTTAGGTTGTTCTCGAAGGTTTTCTACAGTCCTTGCAGAAATCTGCACAGCTCTCCTGCGACATTGCTCGGCTTGAAAACTTCCAAGGTTTCAAGTTCCTCTGTGAGCTTCTCGTTCCCTCTTGGCAGTTTCTCACCCTTCCTCCTGAGCTTATAAGGTGAACTCACAACACCTTAGGTGCACTCCTTGCACTTGGCTCAGTTTTTCGACGAATTCTCCCTCGGACTTATGGAAATCTTTAAGGCATATCCTTTCTTTTGTCGTTGCACTTCTTGCAAAGCCTTCCTTCACCAAAATGTTCAACAATTTTGGGATTCTCCAGCACCTTCAACCATGTTTTTCCTAGGTATTCTCATGCAAGCTCGATGCCCTCCTGGCAGAGTGTTCAGTAACTCTGGACTGTGCTTCTCTCCACACAGTATTTCTTTTCAAGGGACTTAACTACCTTGAAATTTCTCCCTAAGTCAGTGAATAAATCTAGTGTGCCCTCCTGGTAGCTTCACTTCTGACTCCACTAAGTTCAGACACGCACACCTTGTGTCGTCTTACAGAGTCTCCTCTCTCTGTCACGCACTCCTTGCACTTAGCCTAGAGAACCAGACTTAACTCAACACACTCACGGACAGAAAATTGTATCTCTATCCATGCATACGATTTCTAACATTGATAAATTGGAATGGAATAAACAATTTATTTATGTCTCATATGTGTTTATTATTGACTTGGTGCTTTTTCTTTTGTCTATACATTTATTTTTGCATCTGTTATATTCATAAAATTACATAAATATTGAATTTTTCAGCAAACTTTCATTTATAAAAAAATCAGCCTAAGCCCTTGTAACCAATACTTGTGGATTAGGAAACAATTTTTGATGGCTATAAACATAGAGTGATATTCTCATCTATATTTCTTTAGCCATGTAAGATCTGAAAATGCTTGAGTAAGATCATTTAATATATTTTCCTCAACATTTATTTGGCGGCCATACTAGGGAGATCTTCAATATCTCTCTGGTTGATTTTGATGCTTGATTATCATCGAATACATCTATTTTTATGATTTTGATTCTTTGATTGTTTCATCTCTTCATGATTGTACCTATCGCAAGGCAGTCTAATATTGAGCCTAGTCTTCAAGATCAGACCAGCATTGCTTTAAATTTTTTTAACACCATTTTAGACATTGTTAATACTCGAGCTGAGCTTAATCGTTTGTGGGCAGCAATTGAACAAGACATAAGTGCCCAAGAACATTGGGAAGCTAGACGTAGACAACTTAGGAATCATCCATAACTTATTTTTCCTTTAGCTTTGACCTTCTTTCATGTCCTTATACCCTCATGTTTCTAGGAGAAGAAGAGGCTTATCACCTGAAGTTAATCCTATTGATGAAATAGGAAGAAGGAACATTGTGTTATCAACCCAACAAAGTGCTCTTAGGAGAACCTTGTATGATTCTTCCAATTCGTCTTTCTCTCCCTTATCTATTATCCACATGATGGAATCTAGTGGTGGCTCTAGTGGCACTAGAAGTGCTTCCTCATCTCAGTATTCAACTTCGTCAGTGATTGGTAGCTTATATAGTCACCAAGTCCCTTTCCAATCTACCACGAACCCCACCAAAGTCATTAAAAAGTATGGGATTTTTCAATTTGGAGAAGATTCCACAACCACATCATGTTTCCTCTCCTCTTAACCTAGCGCTTGCTACTCGTCCACTTCCTAAATTCAAAGAGCATCTTCCTAGGTTTTTAGGGAACAACACTGTCACTACAAATGAACACTTAGTGGCATTTTCTAATGCCTGTCACAACATAGGAGCCAATGACAACGATACTTTCATGCACTTATTTGTCAATTCCTTGGAAGGGAAGGTTGTAGCCGATTTATTTGACCTTCCTCCTAGGATTCTATCTACTTGGGATGAGTTAGTTTATTAGTTCAAATCCACCTATGGGCAATCTAAAAGCCCAGTTGAGCAGTTACGAGATCTCTTATAAGGATGGTGAAACCATCAAGTCCTTCAATTTGTGTTTCACCAAGTTATACAATCAAATCCTTGAACTCATTCGACCTCAGAACCAAGCCAGTTTCATGCATTATTATAATGCATTACCTTCCCCCTATCATCATAGGCTTGAGGAAAAATCCATTGATAACCTCGGTTCCACTCTGCATACTTTCTTAGAGTATGAAGAACATCTCGAAAGAACAGGTCTTCCTGAGGGAGACTCAATTAAACAAACAGACATGCCTGCCCTCTTACAACTTGTACAAGATATGAATAATCGTATGATGGCATATGAGCGAAAGGGAAATGTCTCCCCTCTTACCCCTGGGGCTTCATCCTCTTCTGCACCTCCCTTTAGAAATCCAAATGAAAATAATTTTCAACCTAAAGTTATCATACCTCGTAGTTGGTGTAACTTTTGCAAGGAACACCACGAGGAAACCACATGTGAGGTAAATAAGAGTGCCAGAGATAAGATATTTGGTAAAAGACCAGAAACTACCATCGTTGTCCTAGATTTTGCAGATCCAGAAGATGTCATGATCATCAATACTAGGAACAAATCATACGCTCCCAAAGGCAAATATGATCCTCCCTGCAATTCTTCTAGACCGATCTCATCCTCACTAGCTGCTACTGTTTGGGTTCCTAAGGCTCCTTACAGTCAAGGAACTACCTCCCCTCTCCCCTCTTCCAAATAAAATATTCTAAATCAGTTGGACAACATCAAATCAGATAAAACCCTTCTAGACATGGTTGTCGTCCCTAAACAACAGAGGCATATAAAACAATTCATGGAAGGAAAATCTTTTGTTGTAGCCAACCTCTCTAAAGAGGTAAATGAAGAGGATTCATCTGTAAATAAAGTAGGTGTACATAACTTTAGATACCTTGTAAAAAATCCCCCTTTTTATATTTTTGTAAGATAATGGATAAGATCGCCCATTGTTGCCTCATTGATGGCGGTTCGGGCCCAAGTGTAATGTCGAAGATTATTATGGAAGAGTTATGAAACTACTCAATCATCTTAGGAAGATATTGGAAAGCTTTGATGGGTGGATACCTCTCACTAGACAGGACACACTTATTTGTTCCTTGGAATGGTAAAAACATCATAGTCCTTCGAGAGGGAAGGATTTCACCTTACATAGAAAGTGTTCCACAGCCTAATGTGAATTATATCGAAGAGGACATAGGGGTGTATTCCATCTTTTCCTAAGAGGATAGCACTCCCTTGGAACAAATCGAATTAGACAACAGTATGTGGCATATGCACTTTGATGGTTCATGCTCTAATGAAGGAAAAAGAGTTGGCATTATCTTGTACTCTCCTGTGGGGAAAATTCATAACTTTTCTTATAGGTTGGAGTTTGCTTGCACAACAATGTCACTGAATTCGAATCTTTATTATTAGGCATTGAAAATGCCTATAATCTGGGTTGTGGTCACCTTACAATTTTTTGGGATTTCAAGCTTGTTTTGAATCTTGTACGTAAGATATACTCTCCTAGAAACAAGTTGATGAAACGATACACCCAAACTGTTTGGGAACTTATATCGAACCTAATATATTTCAACATTACTCATGTTAAGAGGGAAATGAACTCAATGGTTGGCCAGTTAGATGTTTTTTCAACCTCTCTTAATCGACAACTTCTGCCACACAGACCTGATTGTACTTTTCAATCTCTATATCATCCACATATCCCTGACAATATAGAATCATGGCAGGTCTTCCCTAGAGATGAGATCATATGTTCTTTCATTCAAAATGAACCTTGTAAGCCCAAGGAAATTATATCCATGGAAGATAACAAGATTCCTAAGGGCTTGGCTCCTCTAGAGAGTTCATTTTCATCGAGTGATGTAGGCAATAAAGAGAAACATAAAGAAGAGGAGTCGAAAAGGAAAGTGGGTGAAACCATTTCCTTGAACATTGGAACACCCAAGTCTCCAAAGAATGTTAAAATAGGTTCCCATTGTTCTAATGAAGAGAAAAATAAGTTTGCCAAACTAATTGACAAATTTCAAGATGTTTTTGCTTGGTCTTATGAGGATATTAGTGGTTTTGATCCCTCTCTCATACAACATGCTATTCCCATCAAAGAAGACATGAAACCAATTAGGAAAAAACAAAGACCTATCAACCCTGCACTAGAATCAACAATTTGAAAGGAGTTGGAAAAGCTCTTGAAGGCTGGAATCATCTTTCATGTCAAGTATTTTGAATGGGTTTCCAACTTAGTTCCCATCCGGAAAACAACTAGTCAGATCAGATTATGCGTAGATTTTTGCACATTAAATCAGGCTAGTATAAAATATCATTTCCCTCTCCCTAATATGGAAATGATTTTGCAGCAAGTTGCGGGGTCACAGATGATGTCCTTACTTGACGGTTTTTCCGGTTACAATCAAATCAAGGTAAAAAGGGTAAACAAATATAAAACCACCTTTATTACTCATTGGAGCACATTTTCTTATGAACGTATGCATTTTGGCTTGTCTAATGCAAGTGCCACTTTTCAAAGGCCTATGTGAATAGATTTTGACGATTTGATCGACAAGGTTATTCATACCTATCTTGATGATCTAATCATGTACACTAAGGGGCTATCAATTGTCTCGAAGTTTCAAAAATTATGGTTGGGTCCTTTAAAGATCACTTTTGTCCTGGGTACAAACTCTTACATTCTAAAATATTTACAAGAGCAATTGTTTTCCTACAATACTAATGGTTCTCACTTAAAACACTACATGGAACCAACTTGAAGAGTTTAACATTGTTTGGATTGATCTGTATATTAGTAGTTCAGTTTTGTTTTCTTTTTTTTGGTAGTTTTATTATTGTTTTTTTCTTTTTCAACAGTTTTCAATTCTTCTTCCATTTTAGTAGTTTTCCTTCTGCTAGTTGCAATTCTGTCATTTTATTTTCTATTGTTCTAAATTTTGCGGTTTCATTCTGTTATTGCATTTCTTGCTTTTGTTCTTTTCGATTTAATTTTTGGTCAAGAATAAGATTTTGGATCAGTTATGCCACAATAATACTTCTGCAGGGTATTGTTAGTCAATAACAATCAAGCTTACATGGATGTTATGATGTTCCCCCTAAAGGCATCATTGAATTTGTTATCTGCTTTCACTGTTGTCTTATTATAAAATTGGTTACTTCCTGCTTCTGCTTTCCATTTCTTCATCCATTTGAGATTCAAAAGAGAAAGTCCATAAAATTTTATCCTTGAAGTCAAGAGAAAATTTTGGTTGAATGATTATGCATACAGGGATAAAACCCCTCATACTTAATATTTTCCATGAGTTATTCCCAAATTCCCCATCATTTTTCCATTAAATCTGCTCACTTCCCCCTGTTGCATAATCATTCTGGTTATATATTCTTGATATGTTGTTCTTGGCCTACAAAACCATATATTCTAAGTTCTTAATCAGTTGGAAATAGATTTCCCTGTGGAGTCGCCAATTTGTTGATGATAAAAATCGCAACGAGGAATTTCGCCCGCAAAGTATTGCTAAAGCCTATTATTTAAACTATGATAATAAGATATAATACTAGTAGGTGGGACTCCCTTGTAAACTGGAGGCTTGGAGATAGTCATATCACACATTTTATGATGTTGTTTCGATTTTTCTTACAGGGTCTTATATGGTTGATGATGCAGCCTTGGTTTCGTTTTGACATAATGATAGGTGGATGATGCATTTTATGGGATGTTCTGTTATTCGAAGATTTAATTTTATGTTATGATTGGCATATATTTACAGTTTTTATCATGTCATCACGATCTCACTACACATGCACAAGAAACATATTAGTGACTATGTAAACAAAAGCAAAAGGGAAGAAACTTACAAAAAAAAAGAATCCAAAAGAAAAGGCTTATGTTATGCTAGAAGTTATGTGCAAATAAAATGAAAACAAGTTAGTGTTAATACTAACTATTAATGGTTACTGGCTATGCGATTTGCATTTGAGTTATATTGGGCGCATTTGATATCGAAATACATATTATATGGAAGTTTGGAAATGGTTAATATAAATGTATTGGGTGGTGCATTTGGCAAGCAATGTGGTCGCAGATTTCAATGGTTTGGAATTAATGACATGGTTAAATATATTAGTGAGGGTCGGTTGCCATGTACTTTGAAATTGAATGAACGGAATATGGAAGTGACGTTCAGTAAATGAACGTCACTCCATACTCCCCCCATCGGGCCGTCACCCTAAAATGGTTATTGTTGCATTTCGTTTTACTCGTGGTTAAGCTCTGAGATCCAAGCCTGGGAATGAAACGCTCGGCTAGCTCGCCCATTTGAAGCTATCGACTACAGGTATGGATCTTTTTCACCCATCCATGAATTATGCTCTGTGTATGAAAGAACGATGTCTCAGTAATTCTTTGGTTTGTGTTTTCCTAAGATTGGCAACTGTGTAAATGCATGGTTTTTATCTCTGGAATGACTGTGTGGTTATCCATTTTGCAAGTAAAATATTTGGTTTGGTTGTTGGTGAAAATTGTGAAGGCTCTCTATGGTTTGGAATGGATATGGGTATTATCCTTCTGTGTTTTGGAGGGTTTTTCTCTATTTATCCTTGTTGGTCGCTTCCTCGCAGTTATGAGGGTAACCTTGCCTAATCGCATTTGGCAAGCAATGTGGTTGTTGTGTATGTTTTTCAAAATGACTTTTGGTCACTGTGTATTTTCCAAAGTCATGGTCGTGGGTTTATTTATATGGTCGTGGGTTTTTTTTTGTGGTCTTGGCATCAACGTATCTCAAAATTCGGTCTTAGGGTGGCCATTATGCCAAGATATATTATTTATGGTTGATTGGGTGATATAAGTTATGCCTTGGGTCTACTTTCCCACTGACATTGTCATCAAATGAATTGGATAGAGGTTGTACCTCTGTGTGTTTTGGGTACTTGTTATTGTCCAGTGTGCATTCACTTCTCCTATGCATCATTGCCTTACCCTACCCGTCGTTGAACTGTTGTGCCATTGCACAGACCGAGAGTTATAAGGAACCATGTGCTTGTATTGAAGGGTCTCTGCCTATTGGTTGATATGTTTGGAGGAACTCCAGTCTCTCAATACTATTGATGACCAAGCAAACTCTTAATTTCTTCTTTGTATTCATTGTTACAGAGCCCGATTTGTTTTTAAAAAGATCCCTAACTGTCTTACTGAAATTGGGCATCTTTCTGATTGTCAAGGATTGGTTGTAAAATGGAGTGGTTATGACAGTTGTGTCGAATAGGTAGCTCGTTTTTATTTGATTAAATTGGTTGAAGAGGTTGTGATTGGAAATCAATGATAATGTGCAGTCAATGGTTGTTTCTTCTCATTATGATTTCGGTCGTTGTATTCTACAACATGGTGTTAATTGCAAGTTGGTGACTATTATGTGTTTCACTAGTCCCGATCAAGATCATGGAAAATTGTGGAAATCGATGACTATGATTTTGTCATTTCACCATGTATCTATTATGGAGGTATCGTGCATGTTTTATTTAATTGTATCATCAGTAATGAAGCTCAAGTTTTATATTATGGTTTCATTGCAAAGTTTTACTAGTTGATAAAATGAAAAAGGGCATGAAATCGGGCAAGTGTTAGAAGTTTGTTCAATTTGGAAAAGAGACTTGTGTATATGTTTTACTGGGCGATTGTGAAATTATGGACAGTGTTGATATTTTATAGTGATGTATTATGGATAGAGATGGAGAGATGTTGTTATGTGTTTCTTTTGACTTTGTTTTAAATGAAAAGAAAGGAATTAGAGATCAAGTGTTTTCTTAACAGGACTGTTGAAAGGCATAATGGTTATGAGTATGATTACAAACTGTGTTAATTAAGAAGTTTTGAAGAAATTGAATGTGGGACAGCGAACAGGTTTGACACACAGTAATTATTAAATTGGTATTGGTATGTTTTGTATTGAAAATAGAGTTATTTTTATGGATTACTTGATTTGTTTTATGAACAATATTCATTTTTTTCCCTACCATTCTCTCACTTTTTCGCACATTACAAGTCCCCTCGCCTTCCCATATTCACTATCCACTCCCTGTTCTTAAAATTAAATTATAGTTAAATAAAACTCTATATGATAACAGTTAAAGGATGGCACAGGGATGAGTTATAGTGATATGTTTTGATTTACAATACAGTTGATTGTTTGATGATTTTTTTAGCAGTAACCATGATCTACTCCCCTTCATATTACCACTTTTCGCTCAATACAATCCCTCACATATCCCAGGACACTTATTCACCCCCTGCTCATTGATAAGTATTAAACGATTTTTATGGATTGGATTGCATGAGTCTGATGTGTTGTTGAGCCAAACTTTGTTTCATATTTAAAGAGATGTCATGTATGGTTGTTGAAGGAACTAGTTGCTAATAAATAATGCATAAAGGAATGAGCTTTTTCAGCAGAGTTATCCATGGTCGGGGTAACAGAGGAAGAGGAAATTGGAACAGGGGCCCTAGAAAACCAAGGTTTTCCATACATTTTGATGCAGACTCGCAGGAGTTGAGCCAGCTATTCCAAGCTAGATTTTTTAACTGGATTGGACAAGGAGTGGTCCAACCTAGGTTAGAAAGGCCTCCCTTCCAAGCCTTACATGTCCCTGGTATCCTAGTTCCCCCTCATGTCTCATTACAACCTGAAGTCCTGAGAAACGACGGATGGCAAGAGATTGTCCACCCATAAGTCTCCCAAAATCGTGGTTGGCCTAACTTGTCTCTGCTTTCTCCTCCACCTGTTAATCAAATTGTCCAAGCTACGCCTGCTCACTCACCAGTTCAGTCTTCTCATGCAAGTAAAAGGTTAAAAATTGAGGCTCACCATGCTCTTGATAAAGGAAAAGTCATTGATGCCCCCTCCTCTCCCTCAAATGACTTTGTCAAATCTGTGTCGTCCCGCTTGCATTTAAGAGATGATTTATCTCATGTTATCAGTGAGATTAGGCCTAAAGGCTCCACACATCCTAAGGCAAATTCAGAGAAATCACAAGGAGACAACAACAACAAGGCGAATATTGCCTCCCAGAGTGGCAAATACGGGTTTTAAGTGTTTTAATTTACTGATTGTTGAGAACAGATGACTTCTGAAATTTTAGTCAGCACACTATTTTTGGATATAGTTTCAGTTATCATTGATATAAATTGTCAAATTATGAGTAATGATGGGAGCCACAAGGAGGGATGTGTTTGATTTATTAACTAGTTGTGTTATGCTTGTTAAAGAAACTAAAGGGAGTCACACGGGGTCTCACCTACTAGTTATTATTTATTAAAGACCCTTATTATTATTTTATTACTTTTCCCCCTTAACTAAAAAGTTGGTTGAGTTTTAGTTAACTTAACTAAAGAGGTAGTTTAACTACTTCAACTAATTTTGATTGCTTAAAGGCAAAAAGATAAGGTGGAACAAGAGGAGAATAGAAGGAGACAAGATACTAAGGTCTTCTCTTTGAGTTTGTTGAGATAATTCAGTTTTCATTCATTCTTTAATTCATTGAAAGCCTAATTCCCTTTTATGATAGCAGGGTCCTATTGTAGACAGCAAGATTCAGGGCTGAATTACATCATTCAAACACTTGATTTTCATAGGTGTTGATCTATCTTTGATAGTCTGTGTAGAATTTTATGTTTGTGAATTAAATTTCATGACTGATAAAGGCTATTGTGCAGAGTTGAGTGAGCAGCAATCTGTGGCAAGTTGATCCGGCTTTTAAAATTCAGTTTTTTACTTTCTGTCAGAAGTCCTTTTGTATGGTTTTCATCGGGGACATCTAAGTTTGACTTTGGTCCAAACTTTCTCAGGGAATTTTGTAAAGAGAAAAAGTCTTTTGATAAATTGGAATGGAATAAATGATTTCTTTATGTCTCATCTGTGTTGATTATTGACTTGGTGTTTTTACTTATGTCTCTACATTTATTTATGCATCTATTATATTGAGAAAATTACATAAATATTTAATTTTTCAGCAAACTTTCATTTATAAAAAAATTATCCTAAGCCCTTGTAACCAATACTTGTGGATTATGAAACAATTTTTTATGGCTATAAACATAGGGTGATATTCCCGTCTATATTTATTTAGCCAAGTAAGATCTGAAAATTATTGAGTAAGATCATTTCATATATTTTCCTCAACGCCATGCATAGGGTTCAAAACTACCATGCAAGCCTTGCAAAGGAAGTCTCTGGCCTATGGGTTTCATATGGATGTCATTATGAGGTTGTGTGAACTAGATATGGTTCTAAGGGCCTTGAACATAATTTAAGTATAAAAGCTAGTATATTTGAGCCTAGAAGATGATTGTAGGGATCGTGGACTATATGCATGATCCACAAAATACCATGCAAACCTTGTAAATGTAAATTTTCACCTAGATGTGTCATAGGTGTGCCATTATAATGTTTCACACACCAGGGGTGGTTATCGAGGCCCTATCCATGGTTCAAGGAGGAACACCAATATCTTAGGTCTAGCATGCTCTTTTAGAGCTCGGGAATCCTACATAAGATATAAAACTAACAAATAGGCAATTTAAAGGGAATCTTTGACCTACATGTGTCATATGGGCATGACTATATTGTCTTTCATACTAGATATGGTTCTTAGGGCCTTGGGCATGGTTTAAGAATAAAAACAAGTGTATGAGGAATTAAAGGATGCTTTTATGGGTCATGGACTTTACATGTGTTTGAAAATCACCACATAAGCCTATTAAAGGGTATATTTCGCCTACACATGTCATATTAGTGTCTTTATAAGGTTTTATGGACCAAGGGTGGTTATCGAGGCCCTATCCATGGTTCAAGGAGGAACACCAATATCTTAGGTCTAACATTCTCTTTTATACCTCATAAATCATGCATAAGATATAAAACTAACAAATAGGCAATTTAAAGGGAATATTTGGCCTACATGTGCCATATGGGCATGACTATATTTCCTTTCATACTAGATATGGTTCTTAGGGCCTTGGACATGGTTTAAGAATAAAAGCAAGTGTCTGAGGGATTAAAGGATGTTTTTATGGGTCATGGACTATACATGTGTTTGAAAATCACCACATAATCTTGGTAAAGGGTATATTTGCCTAAACATGTCATATTAGCGTCATTATAAGGTTTTATGCACCAAGGGTGGTTCTCATGACCCTAACAATGGTTCAAGAAGAAACACCAACATATAAGGCCTAAAATATTTTTTTAGGGCTCATGGACCATGCATAAGTTCTAAAACCACTATAAAGGGAATAATTGGCCTACATATGTCACATGAGAATCATTATGGGGTTTTACACACTAAATATGGTTCTCAATGCCTTGAACATGGTTTAATGATAAAAAATAGCATCTTAGGACTCAAAACATTATTTTAGGGATCATAAAATATGCATATAATCCAAAACCACCACACAAGCCTTGTAAATGGAATCTTTCACCTATAGCTGATATGTGGGTGTCATTATGAGTTTTTGAGCACTAAGGGTGGTTCTCAAGGCCCTAGTCATGGTTTTTTAGGAGGAACATGAACATCTTACGCCTAAGAGAACCTTTTAGGGCTCATGGATCATGCACTAAAACCACCACCTAGGCCATGGAAAATAAATATTTTCCCTGTAGGTGTCATATGTATAATGTTACAAGGTTTTACACACTAGATACTGTTCTTGGGGTTTTATACATGGTTTAAGAATAAATACTAGAATCATGAGGCCTAAAATATGTTTTTAGGGATCATGGACCATGTACTTGGTCCAAAACCACCACATAAGTCTTATAAAGGGAATATTTGACCTACATGTGTCATATGGATGTCATTATGAGATTTTGTACACTATGGGTGGTGCTCAAGGTCATGCCTATGGTTCAAAGAGGAACACAAACATCTTAGGCCTAAAATATTCCTTTAGGGGTCATGATAATGCACAAAGTCCAAAACCACCACACATGCCTAATAAAGGGAAACTTTGGTCTACATGTGTCATATGGGAACCATTACAAGGTTTTATGCGCTAGATATGGTTTTTGTAGTGTTGGACATGGTTTAAGGATAAAAATATCATCTTAGGGGTTGAAAGATGCTTTCAAGGCTCTTGGACCATGCACATGATCCAAAACCACAACTCAGGCCTTATAAAGGGAATTGTTGACCAGCATGTATCATATGGATGCAATTATGAGTTTTTACACACAATGAGTGATTCTTGAGTCCTCGGCAATGATTTAAGGAGGAACAACAAAATCCTAGGCCTAAAAAGTGATTTTAGGGTTGATGAATAAGATCTAAAACCATTTATTTTTCAATGTTTTTTGTTTCTTTTTCATGGAAAAAAGGGTCCAAAAACCATCACACATGCCCTATAAAGGGAATAGTTAGCCCACATTTGTCAGATGAGTGGTATTATAAGGTTTTGGATGCTAGATATGGTTTGTCATGCCTTGGACATGGTTTAAGGATAAAAATTAGCATCTTGGGCCTAAAATATGCTTTTAGGGCTCATGGACTATGCACTTGATCCAAAACCAATATATGGTCCCTATAAATGGAATCCTTTCCCTACATGTGCCATATGGCCACCCTTACATGATTTTTCACATGATGGATAATTTTAGTGGCCATGGACATGGTACAATGAGTAACATGCCTCAAGGCCTAAAATATGCTTTTGGGGCTCATGGACCATGTAGAATGTCCAAAAGCACCACACATGCCCTATAAAAGGAATATTTGGCCTACATGTATCATATGGAAACAAAAACAAGTTTTTATGCATTAGAGATGGTTTATGGGTCCCTAGGCATGACCATAGGAGGAACACCAATGTCTTAGGGAATTAAAGAAACTTTTAGGACTCATCAACCATGCATGAGTTTAAAAACCACCACATAAGATCTTTAAAGTGATTACTTGGATTATAGGTGTCATATGGGCACCATTACAATGTTTAACACACCATAGATGGTTCCCAATGCCTTGGAGATATTGTAAGGATAACAACTAGTGTCTTAAGGCTTAAAATATGATTTTAGGGCTCACAAATGATGCAAAGGTTCCAAAACCACCACACAAACCCTATAAAGGGAATATTTGGTCTACAAGTGTCATATGAGTTTCATTACAAGATTTTGTGCACCAAATTTGTTTATTGGGATCCTATCCATGTTATTAGAATGAAATTGAATGCCTTAGGGCCTAAAATTAGATTTTAAGGCTCATGGAACATGCATATAGTCCTAAACCACCAAAGAAGCCTTGTAAAGAAAATATTGGTCCAAACTTGAGTCAATTGGTTACGAAATATACCATTTTGATAGGGTGTGATACTAGAGATATGTCTTGGATGTTTTTTTGGACTAAACTCACCCAAAATATTGTAGTGTGTTACCGCTCAATCTCTACCCTAGGAGGAAAAGTCTCAGACTTAATTAGAGAAACTAGAGGTGTAGCATCCCCATCCCCAAGCTGGGCCATGCCACCAAAAAACAATCCTTCCTGATACCATTAATAACTAAATTCCATGCATATGAACACAATATGTAGTCTAACATCACACATTTCATGCATAATTAGGTACAATTACAAAAAACATAATTAAATATATTACACACATTAATCAACATGTAAATACACATAAAGGAACACTTACGTTTTGTTGTAAATTTCCAACTGCATGTAGATATCATTTGTTTCTCCCAACCATAGACCTCACTGCTCATAATATCTCAATAGTGGGTCACCCCCAATCTAGGGCTATGACTCCACCAAGGAAACAGATACTCTCACCAGTCCCACTAAGGTCATACAACACTCAACAAAACAAGGAAAGGTTGATGAAACCAACTCTAGCAATAGTTCCACCTCACAACCTCTCATTCCCAATAGCTTGTCCCACCCCAGGAAATGTACCCTTCTCTACTCAACAATCCTTTTGTTGTCCCACTTCTCTTCCATGGCTTCAACAACATGTCATCCAAGAAGTCTCAGAGCACTATGGTACTTGGAACACGTAGTTTCTCTCAAATAGTTATGGCATCACTAGGACAACACATAGGGAAACCTATTCCCAACCATTCTCTCACCCAAGAGAATTTCTCCACAGGCCTGACAACCTACTTATTCAACCCAAACCACCAAGAATTTACAGGGTAACCTCAGCTCCAAAACTCTCCAACCATGGTATAGATGATAGACTAAATGAATGATTGGGAATGAATGAATGGATTACACTAAATCTTCAAATTATATATGCATGTGCCCTTTATGACACTTGGCACCCAAGGAACTACCTTTTTCCCCAGATGGAATTTGTTCCCTTTACTTAGGAACTTAGGATAACATGATATTATAAGACTTGGAACTTTAGGAATAATATTATTTTATTCCTTGGCTTAAGTCCCCTTGACTTATCCCCTCTTCCTTAATCCATTAGCCCCCTTTCCCTCTCGTGGAGTCCTAACCCCCCATACTCTTTCTTCTGACTTGGTATACAACAATGATGTATTTTATTAATATAATCAGGTGTGATTACATATTATATTTGTTAGGATCATTGGCCTTTCAACTCATAGGCTCCCTGGCCTAAATCACACAGGCTCTCTAGCCCCAAAACATATATACAAAGGAACTATGACCTAAAACATCCCATCTCACCAGCCTATAAAGCATATGTATAATTGCAATTGGGGATCAACTTGGGGGGATTACAAGAGGTACAACATACAAGATACCCATTGTCACCTCATTAGCCTTGCCTGACACTTCATACTAAGGAGAAATTACCCTATCCTGGGGGGAATCCCTAAGGTCTATCTAGCCTAATCAATTGTAGCAATGGAGAGTTATTTAGACTATATTGACTAAGACAACTAACAATATTATAAACTCATTCCCAATGATTAAATATAACTTAAAACATGCAAGTTGTGTTAGATTTAACAAGCTTCAAGTGATATGTTGCTTGGACTAATGTGCTTGTTATAAAGTGTGATTATGCTTGGAAAATAGAGAAAAATGAACTTTCTCAACTTCAATACCTCAAAGGAACATCAACCACGGAATCATGAAATGCTAAAGATGTTTCATTTCCATATGGAGCATATATCAATGGCACTTAAGATAGAATGGCATCATAAGACTTGAGGTGTAACCAAAATATATGTCATTCATTTATCATATCCATTATATCATCATTAAGGATTTAGTGTCCAAGTCGTTATCGAGATACTTTAAATAGATCAAATGCCAATAGTAATAACTTTTGATTTAGGAAAACAAGAAGGATTAAAACTTGAAATTATTATGTGCAATGTCAAACCACAAGTTAATGAAATTACTTTGCTCACATGTGAAAATATCTTCTTGTTGTTAAGTATGACAATGATGATAGCATAGTTGTGTGGTGAATTTCTTTCATTTGTAGCATTCAAAATACCATCCAATGGTCATCATTTAGAGCATGTGAATCAAACAATTTATAACCATGGAAACAATGATCCAATGATGCATTTAGAATATTCCATATTTTTTAGATTTAATCAAGTCAACAGTGATCAATCCCATCAATATTCAAAGCATATATTTTATGAGTATTATGCATGTGTTTGAGAAACAATAATAAACAATGAACAATCCCTTTACCAACAACTATAAATTAAGATATTAAATAGTGTGTATGGACTATGTAAAGGAATATACCAACAAAAAATTATTTTTCTTAGATATGTGTCTTAAGATGTAATTAAAGTTTTGCACATTTTCAAATCTGACATCATAGTTAGATCCACATTAAAACAGAACCATTAATAGCCACCAAAACAGTGAAATGAGATGAATATTAACCAAGTTTCTTGCATAAGGTTCAAGTCATTTAAGAGTATGGTGCATCTATTTGTTAGGAAATATCCTTAAGAATGTTTGTGTGCCAAAACATTGATCATTGAAATGTATAGAGCATTCACATCTAGAAATTAAACCATGAAATTTGCTTGCTATAACCTAAGATGTCTCCTTAGAACTCAAAGCATTGCATCAAGTCTTACATTGATTTGCTTATTTCAAGTGAATTAACCATGAAAATAGCTCAATGTTGTTACTTGAAACAATGAACCTTTGTTAATGGATCAAGATCAACATTAAACCTTGTAGTTTTCCAAACATTAATAAGATAACTCAAAGGAATATATATGGTTTAAGCACCTTAGAGTTACTTGCAAAAGGATGGTTAGATCTATAAATATAGCAATTTAAAATCTAGATCTAGAACCAAATTTCAGTTAGCTAAGCTAGCTTACTTATGAAAACCTTAAAGATTATGTAGCATGTGATAAAGGATTATCATAGGTGAGATCCAAGCCAAAAGATTTAGCAATTAAAATTAAACTTAGATCTAGCAATCTAAATCAATAATTAATCTTGAAAGAGCCTTAGATTGTTTGTAAAACAAAAATTAAAAGAAAAGGGTGAAATTAAATTGAGATGATTGGAGAAAAAGAGAAAACCAATTTCTACTATTAGGCATAGAGTCTTAGCCACTCATTGATAAGTTGCCCTCTTCACCTTTAATGTTGAAGTCCCCACACATCTCTTGGATAATTTTTGGTGAGCATCAAGCTAAGGAGACCTAGACTATACAGGGTTAATAGGGAGACTAAACTGACAATATATTCATCCTAAGTATTGGAAACTTAAATAATTAAACAATAAATCTAGAGCAAGAATTTAAAACCCTAAGATATTAAACTTCAATACTAAGATCTAACTTAAAAATTTCACAAATAAATAAAATAGACTTATGACATACCTTACTTTCAATGATTGTATTGCAATATCCCTTTCCTCAATGTCTCTTGCATGCCAAAAGCTTTTATTATTAACCTAGAACAACATATTCAAGAGAATAGACAAGAAACTACACCAAAATTGAGAAAAAATAGTATTCTGATCATAAATAGATAAGGCACCTCACAAAACCATAAATAGAAAACCATGTGTTAGTACAATAGCATGTGCTAATACAATGTGCTAAAGAAAAACCATGAGCTAAAATAAGAGGCACTCTCAATACCATGGTCTAAAACCATTTTGAGCCAATAAAATAATATATCATGAAATAACCACCTAGACTAACTCAAACACATAAGTGGACCAGTAAAAGAGAGAGGTGCACCCCACAAGATTCTCTAAATACCCACACATGTGGCTAAGAGAGAGTTAATGTTCCCTCCACGTGTAGCACCAAAATTCAACAATTTCCACGTGACAAATTCTAGCAGCATCGTATCTAGGTCAATTTTTTCTTGATTTTCTATTATAACCCCATTTCAAAAATCTTGTGGAAATTATGCATCTAATGGCTTTAATCTGGGGGAATTTTGGGAACTCTGTCAAAAGATAACTTTCCCTGAAGTTGGATGCCCTAAAAAATGTTCTCTAACCACCTCAACACTCCAATAAATGGTCCAAGAAAGAAAGTGTACCATCCAAGCAATTATCCATGTGGAATATGATGATGATGTGCCATCCTTGTCATTGCCCAATGTGATGTCATGGATCCCAATGTAAGTAGGTGATTCAGGATCTTTTCATCGATGTGATTTATTAAAGAATTGTATTAAATGAGCATAAATGAAGTGCACCATAAAGAAGGAAAAACTCAATAATGAACAGACATATGCATCAAATATGAACACAAAAACTTGATAACGGAGTTCGTCCCTGATGGACTATGTCTCCTGGTCCTGCTCTCAAATGCGTAGGCCTTTTTATTAACTCAACAAAAGAATTTAGAAAAATACATAAGTATACCTCATTCTGGAGTTAAGTTGCAGAAGCTTTGCTCAGATCAGAAAACAAACAACACCACTGAAATCGTGGCATTGAATTACCCAAAAACGATGGTCTCCACACCTAGATATGAGTCTATCACTTTCATGCGCATGAGAAATTTTGTCTCATTTTCTGTGCTTACACCTGTAATAAATTAATGGAAAACATTTTGTTTTCCGTGCCCCATACGTATGGTCACGCACCCTTGTTCTGACCCCCGTGCACTCGAGAAAACCAATTTTCAAATAATAATTGGGGGCAAATTAAACAATGGGGGAGTTAGCCGAAATAGTTGGCGGAGTTAATGTTAAGGCATTTGCTTATTAGGTAGGTCCTAAGGTCAAACCCATGGACCTACCATTTTGGGTACTCTGTTGTAATGATACAATATGTAGTTGTAACCCCCGCTAACTTTGGAGTATAGTCTGATATGGCGGATCCCACCAAATCTGGCAGCGAACTACCCCAACCTTTTGGTGGTCTGTGTGTTATAATTGGTGGACTGGGGGTTGGTGCCAGCCAATCCCTTTTTTAATTTTGAATTTCAGTTGTTGGGTGTCCTTGGGAATTTTCCTGCTGCCACGTGGCAGCCCATGACTGGGCCACGTGGCGACCTTTCATTGGCCCATGTCACTATACTACACGGACCTGCCACATCACCTGTCAGGTGGTTGTATGCTCTTCCATGTGGCTGTAAGGACTGCCAAGTAGCACTTTCTCATTGGTCCACGGACTGACCAAAAAAGTCCAAAAATGAGGGGCACATGGCAACCTCTGGTGTTGCCATGTCATCATGTTGATGTCAGCATGATGTTGATTTTAATAAGCGAGGTTTAAGAATGAAGTTCATTCCTTTTTATCATTTAACTTAAACCATAAACAATTATCTTGCAGCAACCAACATCACAAGAAGAAACATCATGCACAATAACACAAGAAGTATCTTGGGAATCCCTTCTCAACAAGGGAAGAAAACCCAGCCAAATCCTTTGTTATATTCTTCAAGAGAAATATCTTCACCACCAACAAAACCTAGCACACAAGAGGGTTCTTTGAAAACCCTAGAAGACTAGCGCCCAAGAGAGGTGCACACTTTTCCCAAGAAGATGTACTTGCTGAAATTTCCAAACTCACACACAAGATATGATTCCTCAATGGGGAATATACCTTTACTTATATTAGACTTGACCTGTCAACATAAGTGTCTATTGGCACAACAAGGCCGACCTCTCTAACTCACAATATAATTAATAATAACCATATTAATTATCTTTTACATTAATCATCAATTACATTAAGGTGGGGCCGACCTGTACCCTTTACATTACAATTAGAGTTATAGGCAGGTCTGACTCTCGAACAATATAGCAAGGGATATCATACACCCACTAGTGCTCAACCAATAGGGGTACATCCATAGGGATTTCCATATCTCTATATCACTGCATTACACAGGAGAACCACTCTCACTAGTGCTCAGCCATTAGGATCATGTTCACCTTTGCTCGTCCACAGGAACATCCACTCAACAAATCTTATTTCCCACTACATTACACAGGAGAGTCATCTGGATTTCATGATCTCAACTCTCCGCTTAGAGGAGGCTAATACATCATCTTCATCTATGTCTCATAACGATGCACCCAACTCTATGGGAATTCACATGTTCACCTTGTGCTCAACCACAGACACATCCAACTCCGTAGATCTCCTTTCTCACTGCGTTACACAGGAGAATCATCTGGAGTTCTTCTCAACTCTCTGTAAGGAGGAGGCCATATCTACATTCCATCTTTGTCTCAGATAGGAACCACACACCCCTCTCAGGGTCTCTCTCTCAGGTTTGTGTCCTGGAGAATGTCTCACGCAACTATAATCATCAACACTCCCTCTCAGCTAGGGAGGCATTCTCCACCAAGCCAAGTCTCTCACGAAAATACTCAAACTTTGTCTTGGAAAGTGGTTTGGTGAATATATCTTCGATTTGGTCATGAGTGGGAAGATATTGCACGTGTATTGTCTTCCCCTGCACAATGTCTCTAATATAGTGATACTTTATCTTGATGTCTTTTGATCTATCATGAAACACAGGGTTCTCGGAGATCTTTACACACCTCTGGTTATCACAATGAATAGTAGTAGGATCCATCTCATTATCAAACAAGTCAGTAAAAATTTTGTGAAGCCACACTGCTTCGAGGACTGCTACACTCAATGCAATTTACTCTGCTTCTGTGGTGCTCAATTCCATAGAGATTTTTTTCTGCTACACCAGGAAACCATGGCAGAACCTAAAGTGAAGAAACAACCGG
Source organism: Picea engelmannii (assembly GCA_009831015.1). Classification (NCBI taxonomy): domain Eukaryota; kingdom Viridiplantae; phylum Streptophyta; class Pinopsida; order Pinales; family Pinaceae; genus Picea; species Picea engelmannii. The sequence goes on along the minus strand of ML800261.1, from coordinate 8,916 downwards.
AGGTTCTTTTTCTGTCCACTGCGCTTCCTGCCCAGTCTTCACCAGCATATCCTTGCAAGATCAAGTCTACACTAGAGGCATATCTTAGACCATAACTAATTGTTCCTCGTAAGTATCTCAATACATGTTTTTCATCTATCTAGTGTGTCTGTGTCAGTTGGCTCATAAACCGGCTAAGCACATTCAATGCATAGAAAATTTATGGTCTGGTGTTAACCAGATACATCAACGATCCAATCAACTATCAGTATAAGTGTGGATCTACCTCTCTTGAATCAGTATCACTCATCTTATTCAAATCCATTACCATTGAAGTGGGCATGGATTTTCATTCTGTCATGCCGAATTTTTTCAGTATCTCCACAGTATATTTTCCTTGACTTAGAAAAATCTCATATGTCCGCTGCCATACTTTTAGTCCCAAGAAGTAGTGCATCAACCCCAAGTCCTTCATTTCAAATTTAGCAGTCAATGATCATTTGAATTAAACAATGAGTCTCTTTGAACCGGTGAGGAAAAGGTCTTCCACATATAGGACCAAAATCAAACACTCATTGCCATCAATGTGATAATATAAGTTTAGATCAACAACACTTTTGTTGAAGCCCAAGCTCATTAGAAATTCATCCATTTTCTTGTACCAAGCACGTGGTGCTTGTTTTAGACCATATAGGGATTTATTTAACCTACATACATGAGATCTTTCATTGTGTACAACGAATCCTTATGGCTGCTCGATATAAACTTCTTCCTCAATTTCATCATTGAGAAAGGTTGTCCTTACATCCATCTGGTGTAGCTTCCAACCCATTATATTTAGGTGGTTTTTCGACACATGGTTTCTTTGCCGATGGTTTTCTATTTCCGATTAAGGAATTAGGGTTTTGGACTAATCCAGGTCATTGGGTTAGGGTTTTGGATGCCGCTGGATCCTATATGTATTTTTTATTGTAAACATTGTAACATGATGAATAATATAGAATATGTTGGTTTTCCCGGTTTCGGTTTCCAGGGGAAAAATATCTGTGTAATGTTTGTATTTTCCATTGTATCTTTTCTGTTCTTTTTCTGAATATTTGTTTGTGGTAGATATTGTACAAGGTTATAATTTACAGGAAGCAACTAGTTCAATGATAGAACGGATGGAGGTGTATCGAGGTACTGGAGAAAAATTATCGTCATAGTCAACTCCCTCTACTTGTGAGAACCCCCTAGCCACAAATCGTGCTTTGTATTTTTCGATGCTCCCATAAGCTACATACTTTATTTTATAAATCCATTTCGAAGTCACTACGGGCTTTCCCTCTAGTCTTGGAACAATATCCCATACATCAATTTTCAATATAGATTGGTATTATTCAATCATGGCATCTTGCCATACATGTTCACCTGAAGCTTCTCCATGACAAGATGGCTCTGAGTCAATGATGTGGGTCATGGCTAAAAGATATCTTGAGAATATCTTTGGTTTCTTGCTCTCTATGGTTGTTCCTTGAGGGGATTTATGTCCCTTTGCTTCTTGTAATATATGTTTGTGTGTCACTTGGAGCAACTGGATCGGCTGGAACAAATGGATAAACTTGAGCTACTGGATTAACTAGAATAATGTATGTCTCCCTCTGTAATATGTTTGTATGTCACTTGGAGCAACTGGATCGGCTAGAACAACTAGATAAACTTGAGCTACTGGATTAACTGGAATAATGTATGTCTCCCTCTGAAGTGCTAAAGGGGGAGAAGGCATTGTCTCACTATCAATTTCCATTTGAGCTTCTCTGGATCTTTGGAAGGCTACTTCTTCGTCAAAGGTAACACCTCTACTTATTTCAATTTGTCTCTGACCAGGAATGTATATTTGATATTCTTTTGAGGATTCATTGTATCCTACAAATGTGCCCTTTCTCCTAGAAGGTTCTATCTTGTATCTCTTCTCTTTGGGTACATGAAAATATACGGGACATCCAAATATTCTGAAGTGTCCAATCTCAGGCTTCACTCCGGTGACGGCTTCTTCTGGAGTAATGTTCTTCAGGATCTAATGAGGACTTCTGTTTTGAACATACACTATTGTCATACATTCTTATGCCCATAGAGTCATAGGTAGACTCTGATCATGTATCATTGCTTTAGTTGCCTCAATGATAGCTCTGTTTTTCCTTTCAGCAACCCCATTTTGTTGAGGGTTGTAATGAACTGTAAACTCCCTCTTGATCCCTGCTTCAATACAAAAATTGTTGAATTCTTTTGAGGCGTATTCTCCTCCATTGTCTAATCTTAATACTTTGATTTTTCTTCCGGTCTAGTTCTCAACCTGAGCTTTGAATTCTTAAAATTTTGCAAGGACTCCATCCTTGTTCTTCAAAAAGTAAATCCAAGTTTTCTAGGGCTGGTCATCTATGAAGAGTACATAGTATAAGTACCCATTCAGAGATGCAATAGTCATTGGCCCACACACATCTGAATGTATCAAGTCCGAGATTTCCTTGAATCTATTGTCATTGCTTGACAATGATCCTTTAACATTTTTTCCAAGAGCACAACCTTTGCAAACACCTTTATGTTGAATCTGTATTTCTGGTAGACCTGTTACCATTTTCCCTAGAGCTGGGAGAGATCTATAATGAATGTGAGCAAGTATTCTATGAAATAGCTCACTTAAGATGATAGTTTCATGTAGCAGGGCCTGGACTGGCTTGATGGTTAATCTATACAGGTTGTTTTCTCGAACACCAAATGCCTTGACATAATTTATATGAGAGTCTTTGTTCCATGAAAGAAATCTTCCTTCTGAAAAAGTAATCTTGTAGCCTTTGTCTTCCAAGGAAAAAATAGAGACAATCTTCCTCTTCATTCCGGGTACATCTAGTACTTATTTTAATTGAAGTTGCATATCTGAATATAGTTGGAAGGTAGAAGTTCCAACTCCTCTCACATTATATCTGGCATCATCTCCAAGGACAACATGTAGATGTGTCTCTTTCTCAACAAAATCTGTTAGGTGATCTCTAAGACCGGTCATGTGCCTGGAGGCACCGCTATCAATTAACCAAGTATTATCATTGGTAGGGACCATACCTGAGAGTGTTGAAATGTTGATGTCTTCATCTCCTTGAGGTATTTTCTTCCTATAACTGAGTTTTCTTGAACCATCAAGCTTTCCTCCCATCATGATTTTGCTCATTTTAATTTTGGATTATTCACAAACCCTTGTCAACTAGGCTAGAAAACCTAACGGTTAGGCTAGGCTAGCACTTTTAGGTTTTGTTGGACTTATGACTGCCAAAAATAAGTCATTGAAGGATATGATAGCCCTGGTAAGCTAAATATCTCCTTCAAGGAGTTGCAGAAACCCAATTCTGAAATTTTCTACAGAAATTAGTGAAACCATAGAAACCCTTGGGCCAAAAAGAAAAAATGCCCGGAATTGCAGTTTCACACTTTCTGGAGGTGCACTAAAGGATTTCGTACACACCTATGCCCTTTTTATCCCCAACTTCCAAGTGCCAAGTGCTGAAAACTCCCAGAAGAGTAGGCCGCATGGATTTTCTGGGAACCCTAGGAGGGTCCTACGGTTTCTGTAGAAGAGAGAGGATGGTTGAACGTTGTGTGTGAAATGGGTTCTTCAATACCTATGCTCTGATACCATGTTGATTTTTTAATAATCAAGGTTTAAGCATGAATTTCATTCCTTTTTATCATTTAAATTAAACCATAAAATATTATGTTGCAACAACCAAGATCACAAGAAGAAACACCATGCACAAGAACACAAGAAGTATCTTGGGAAACCCTTCTCAAAAAGGGAAGAAAACCCAGCCAAATCCTTTGGTATATTCTTCAAGAGAAAGATATTCACCACCAAGAAAACCTAGCACACAAAAGGGTGCTTTTCAAACCCTATAAGACTAGCACCCAAGAAAGGTGCACACTTTTCCCAAGAAGATGTACTTGCTGAAAATTCCAAACTCACACACAAGATATGATTCCTCAATGGGGAATATACCTCTACGTATATTAGACTTGACCTGTCAACATAAGTGTCTATTGGCACAACAGATCTGACCTCTCTAACTCACAATATAATTAATAATAACCAAATTAATTATCTTTTACATTAATTATCAATTACATTAAGGTGGGGCTGACCTGTACCTTTTACATTACAATTAGGGTTACAAGAAGGTATGACTCTTGAACAATATAGCAAGGGATGTCATACACCCACTAGTGCTCAACCACTAGGGGCACATCCATAGGGATGTCCATATCTCTATCTCACTTCATTACATAGGAGAACCACTCTCACTAGTGCTCAACCACTAGGATCACGTTCACCTGTGCTCGTCCATAGGCACGTCCAATCAACAGATATTTTTTCCCACTGCATTACATAGGAGAGTCATCTGGAGTTCATCATCTCAAATCTCTTCTTAGAGGGGGCTAATACATCATATTCATCTATGTCTCATGACGATGCACCCAGCTCTATGGGAATTCACACGTTCACCTTGTGCTCAGCCACATGTACGTCCAACTCTTTAGATCTCGTTTCTCAATGCGTTACACAGGAGAATCATCTGGATTTCTTTTCAACTCTTTGTAAGGAGGATCCCATCTCTACATTCCAACTATGTCTCAAATAGGAACCACACACCCCTCTCAGGGGCTCTCTCTCAGGTTTGTGTCCTGGAGAATGTCTCACGCAGCTGTAATCATCAACACATGACATGTGTCACCCTCTCTGTGTTCCACGTACCATGTACAGATGCTGATATCATCCATACTGATGTTGACGTCAACAGTACAGATCCTGACTCATCCCTGTCGGTTGGGATAGGTTGACCAAAACTTTGATCGTGAATATATTTTGATCTGTAACTATGTTTGATGATCTGTTTAAGTTGTTAGAAAGATTGTGACGTGTTCTTCGCAATAATCCCAATTTCACTGAGTTTTGAGGACTTTGAATTTTTTCCCTTTCTCTATCTGTTGAGGCCATTCTCAGCTTCCTGAGGTGCCTCTGTGAATTCTGAATTATCCTTAGTCTTCTCTAGATCCTTTTTGGATCACGCCTTCCCACTGAGAGATTTTTGGACCACCAAAATCTTTCATCAATCAAAAAATAAGTGAGGGAAGCATTCCCTCACCTTGTCCTTCTCAATCCACTTTGCCTTGCTTGGAAGTGTGCCCTTTAAGCCCACTCGAATATAATCAACATCACTCCTGCATGAAGTCCTCGTCCTTCTGTCTAGGATGATATCTTCCTTCAACTCGTCCAAGTACTCGGGAGAAAACTCATCAACTTAAGGTATTGAAACTTCCTCACCCTGATCCATGATCATGGGAGGCTAAAAAAGTTTCAAGTTTTCCACGTTTAAAACTGAGTAAATTTGCATATATGGTGGAAGATATAAACGAAAAGCATTGGTATCGTTTTTCTCCAAAATAGTGAAGGGTCCATATCGGATGGGCTTGAGTTTATTTCCTTCACCCTTCAATCTCTCCTTGTTGATGTGAAGCCATACCTGGTCTCCAACCTGGAACTAATGATGAGCCCTATGTTTATCATGTCGAGCTTTATATTATGCTTGACTTTTCTCCAACTATTCACTGACTACTTGGTGTACCTGCTGGATCCTTTGAATGAACTTGCGGGCCCTATATTCATTTCTTTATTCATTTGAATCGACATCTCTCCCATACATCAAGTCCAAAAATACCTTAGGTAAATACCCAAAACATGCCTCGAATGGCGAACACTGAGTGGAAGAATGTAAGGTTGGATTGTAATCATGTTTTACATAGGGTATTTGTTCATCCCATAACTTGGGATGTTTTTTGCAGTAGCCTCGAAGAAAAAGTACCACTTTTCAGTTAACAACCTTTATCTGTCCGTCAATCTGTGGATGAAAAGCTGTGCTCCTCTTCAACTTGGTGTCCATCATTATCCTCAATTTTGTCCAAAAATATCCAAGGAATCGAGTATCTCGATCTAATACAATGAATGTGGGTAACCCAAAGTGAACCCAAACATATTTAAAGAAGAGATTAGTAGTCTGCTCAGCAGTGATGTGCTTTTTACATGGCATCAAGATACACATCTTGTTGAACCTATCCACTACAACATACAAATAGTCATGACCTGTTTTTGAAATTGGTAAACCCCCTACAAAATCCATGGAGATACTCTCCCATGGATGGGATGGAACAGGAAGTGGTGAGTATAGCCCCAATTTTCTATTAGTGGGCTTACAAGTAGAACACATCACACACCCTTTTACATATTTGGTTACAATTTCTTTCATCTAAGGCCAGTAACAAAACCTTTGCAGATGAGCCATAGTTTTTCCTACCCCAAAATTCTAAGACACAAGAGAAGTGTGAGCTTCTCATACTACATGGACTCATTCACTTGTAGGAATACAAAGCTTTCCAATATGGTAGAGTAGTTTTCACTGCAGACAATAGTTCTCTACCTTGTTACTTGTACCCTTTTTGTATTTGATTACCAAATGAAACTGTTGAAGAAAACCCATATACCTGTAATGTCTATATTGTTGCAACTTGGTTTTTGCTTGAAGATACAGTAAGGGTTGGTGATTTTTATGTATGATTGTTTCCTTCCCTAACAATTAGTGCTTCCATTTCTTTACACTTTGAACTAATGCATACAACTCTTTATCATATGTAGGATAGTTAACAACATCTTGGTTAAAAGTTTCTGAGTGGTAACATATAGGCTTATGATATTGCATCAATACTGCACCCATGGCATATCCACTGGAATCTGTCTCAATCTTGAAAGGCTGCTAAAGATTCGGCAGTGCTGATACTGGTGCGGTATTGATCTTTTCCTTCAAAGTGTCGAAGGCCTTTTGTTTCTTTCCTCCTCATTGAAAAGTGTTATTCACATTGGTTAAGGCATGCAAAGGAGATGCAATAAATGAGAAGTTTGAAATGAATCTCCTCCAGTACTGGACTGCACCTAAGAAGCTTCATACTTCAGTTACACTTTTGGGCTCAGGCCAATTTACAATTACATCAATCTTGGAAGGATCAATTTTCAATTGTCCTCCTCCTACAATATGACCTAAGTACACAAGTGCAATCTTGCCATATTCACATTTGGACAATTTTACATACAAATTTTCCCTTTGCAAAGTATCCAATACTTGCTTTACATGCCTTACATGTTCATCCCAAGTCCCACTAAATATAAGAATGTCGTCTAAATATACAATTACAAATCATCTAGAAATGGTCTAAATACATCATTCATCACATGCATGAAGGTTGTCGAAGCATTACAAATCCCAAATGGCATAACTAACCACTCAAACAATCCATGTTTGGTTTTAAAGGAAATTTTCCATGCATCCTATTCTGCAACCTAATCTGATGGTATCCACTACGCAAATCCAACTTAGTCAAATAAACAACATTCTTTAATTGATCAAGTAAATCATCTATACGAGGGAGAGGGAATCGATTCTTCACCGTGATTTTGTTTAAGGCTCTATAATCAACACACATTCACCATGTTCCATCCTTCTTTGGCACCATCACGATCAGAGAACCACAAGGAGATGAACTAGCCCTGATGACCCCTTGATCCAATAAGCATTGTACGTGCTTTTTTATCTCTGTCATCTCTACAACTGACATCTTGTACATGCCCACATTAGGAAGAGGAGAATCCTGTTGAATATGTATTTCATGTTGGATTTCCCTCTTAGGAGGTAATTCATCTGGTTCCTGAAAAATATCATCACACTTAGAAACAATATCAATAAATTATTTCTTATGAGAAGGATTACATCCTTGGAAGGCATTGTATGTTCCAACATCCTTTTCCCTTATGACCATGAGTACATATCTCTTATTAGTGTTTATGAGTCTCTTCATTTGTCTTGCACTAACAAGTGTGGTGTTCACCCTCATGTTGTGGGCTCTAACAATATATTCCACTCCCCCTTTAGTAAGATGATATTTGTTCTCATGACGAAAGAAGATTGTTTTCATATCATAAAGATAAGGACTCCCTAGAACTATGCCACATATATCAAGTGATACAACATCCAAATCCACTTCATCAATCAACTTTGAAGCAATAGCAAATCTGACCCTACATTACTTGGTGACATTAAGTTTTGCTTTATCACATACCCAACTAAGAGGATAAGGCTTTGGATGTGGTTTAGTTTGAAGTGCCATATTTTTGACAAGTGCTTAAGATATCAAGTTTACTTGGGAACCCAGATCAAATAATGTATATATCTTAGTGTGCTTAGATACAACCCTTATGTGAAATAATTCATTCCTCTTTCTTTCATCATCATGAGATTCATTATTCAACCGCTGTGATCTTTTCTTCATCTCCTGAATCTTTACCTTGTATGGAATCTTTACCGCTGTGTGTATGGAATCTTTACCTTGTACTCCAACCGCTGTGATATTTTCTTCATCTCCTGAATCGAAAACAATATCTTGTTGCACTGTAGCAACGGTATCTGTCTTCCCCTTTCCACTGAACCGTTTCAATCTTTTCTCTATATGTAATTTCTGATAGTGCTCATCATCGTGACCATTCTTCTTGCAATGAGTAGAAGATGGATTTCCTTCTTCCCTCTTTACAGTGGCGGTATTTTTGTCCTTCCTTTTAAACTTTTTAAACTGCTTATGTGGGAAATTGGAAGGTTTCTTTGTGGGATCTTCTTGAACATGCTTTCCCCTGTTCTCAAGGTGAGTGGCTTGCACACAAACTTTGTCAAGACTGGTGGGGTTAAACAAGAGTAAAGTATGACAAATATAACTGTGAAGTGCACCAATATACTTCATTAAAGTTTCATGAAAATCTAAAGGAATGTTTAATGAAAGATCTTTCTTCCTAAATTATTCTGTGAAACTTTATACAGT
>ML800260.1:178056-199274 GCA_009831015.1 Picea engelmannii | reverse complement strand
TGCTAACAAAGGTGAGTAAAAAAATCAACAACTGGTGTAACAGGTGGCTAACTATTGGAGGTAGATATACTCTTATTAAAGCTACTCTTGAAGGACAATTGGTGTACTGGATGGAACTAGCAACCATTCCCCCACCGGTCTTGCATAATCTCAGAAAAAATACTTATAATTTTCTCTGGTCTGGATGTAAGAAAAACACAATCTACACTTTTGTAATTGGGAAGCATTAGCATTGCCAAAAAACAAGGGGGGTTGGGGCATTAGAAACATATTCAAATTCAACTATGCTCTCGTAGCCAACTCACTCTGGCGTGCATTAACTTCTACAGGCATTTGGAACTCGGTTATCAAAGACAAATATCTGCCCTCTACTTCAGTTGTGACTTGGCTCCATTCGACTCCTCTTTTCCCCGGGGCAGTATCACAGACGTGGAGAAACCTGAATAAATCTGCACAGTGGATCAAATCTTGGATCAGTTGGATGCCTGGTTCCAGCCACTCCATCAAGATCGGCACGGAATGCATTCTTGGCATTGGCGCATCCTCCTTCCTGTCTCCAACTCTCATCACACATCTGCACTCTAAAAACATTCATTACTTATTTCAAGCATCAAACCACAACGATCTAGGGAACCTGACTCCAGGCTGGATTACGAGTGACATATTGGAGCTTCCACGCATTTTTGCAGAGGAGTGGGACCGGTTTTGTCAGATCCTCTCCAGATCATGTATCTACTTACAACATGGTCCAGACCATCTCCTCTGGGCAGGAGAAGACTGCTCTGGACACATAACAATCTGAAATATGTATTCAACAATTATCAAATCTGCAAATTTATCCAACATTTTTGGTTGGCGCAAACACCTTTGGAATTGGAAAATCCTCTTAAAGGTAAAGTTGTTTATTTGGCTAGTTGACAAAAACAAAATATCTACTTGGGACAATTTACTGAAGAAAGGATGGATCGGCCCCAATATTTTCCATATATGTTTTGAGGAAGCAGAAACAATGATACATATGTGTATGCATTGCAAATTCGCTCGACAGGTTTGGAATTTAATTGCACAGGTCATCCACCTCACCTCTACCTGGAATGGGACATCCATCTCAGATTGTTTTGCCTACTGGACTTCCAGCGAGCGTGCCTACAAATTTTTGCCCCCTTTGGTTATCTAACACATTTTGATGGCTAGAAACAACTTGATCTTTGATAATATTTCACCTTCTATCCATTCAGTTGTCTATAGAGCCCTTAGCCTATATAAGATTTGGAAAGAAGTCTATCCTTGCAAAGGGAAAATAAAAGTTTTGATAAATCCCACCATTGTCGAGAATTTTACTTTGGGGTGGTTCGATGGTGCTGCCCAACACAATGGAGCTTTGAGTGGTGCACAGAGCTTGATTAGACTCATTGAAAACTCTCATTACAGGTGGACTTTCAGTTGTGGCCCAAGCACCAACACAAGGGCAGAATTGTTGGGTGCCTGGGCAACACTTCACTTGGTCATGAGGCTTAATATTGATCACCTTCAGATGATCGATGACTCCAAATTTATAATAGATTGGCTCAATCATAGTGGTAAGCTTCATTTGATCACCCTCTTGGCTTGGATGGACCGAATCAATACTCTACTTCGTCACTTCAAGAAGCTTATCTTCACACATACTTCTCATGATTTCAATAGGGAAGCGGACTAGCTATCCAAGACAACTCTACAAAAACAAGTAGGCCTGATCATCTACACCCATTAGCTGGATGACCATGAGGGACTCTCACATTCTGTCAAAATTTTCTAAGTCATGAGTCATTATCTATTTGTCGTCATCACCTGTTTCCCCTACATATCTTGGCACTTTTTTGGCAGAATTTTCTTGACATTTTCTTCTTCCCGGCTTGAGGTTTCTCTTTTATTTTCAGGGTATCATCTCTCACCTTCAAATTGGATTTCCCAATTGAAGGAGATGGACTCCTTGCCTGCTAGTCCGACTCAGATTTCTGAATGTATCTGATTATGAGAACATATTATATTTTAATATAATTGAGTAAATTTTTCTTCTGGAAAAAAAAATCTTCACATGTTGGATCGCGCTAACACATTGGTCTATAGTAATTAATATTGAAAATTGTCAAATCTTGCTAGCACGATTGGTTTCAATGGGCCTCATTTTGCAAGGTGACCTAGTTTTGAAACTTGACTAGTGGGAGGAGACACCTAAAATTCCAGTCATGCTGAGGATTGGTGTGGCACAAGCCGAGTGCGATCCCTGGGTGATTTTGACAGCTTAGAGACCCCTCAGTCGTGGTTTCTTAGACCACGGACTAATATTGCAAGTCACAGACAAAATAGCAAACAAAAAAAACTAACATTGAAAATTGATTTTTACTAAAAATTTGGTTCTAAGACAAAGCACAAGGGTTTTAGTGCAAACCAAGTCATATTGGAAATGGGGACAATGTGAAATATGGAGAGTTGACTTCTTCACTTTATTAGTTAATCTAAGGAAATATGTGGAAGTAGTTTGTAGAAAAAACCTTGCATGAGAGGGAGGGGGTTGCCTTGAAGATGGCTTATGTCAATATAGATATGTAGGAGAGAGTGTAGAGTTTCTTGCCTTCCTTGAGAGTGAGAGGGGTTGTCTTGGAGAGGGATTGTGTTGATAGAGATAAGTAGGATAGAATAAATTTTTGAGAGCATCGTATCTTCGCAGGGAAAGGGTTTTCCTTAGAGAGGGCTTATGTTGGTAGAGATAGGTTGGAGAAAGTATAGAGTTTATTGGGCATCATCCCCATAGGCTATGTGTCTTGGTTTCCATTGAATCCTTGAATCTTTGTTTGCAAATAATTTTTTAAGTTAAAAAATGATGATCAATCTTCAACTATAATCATTATATATTTTTGAATCATGATATCTTAAATTGTTTTTATTATTTTTTCTTCATAGAAAAAATAGTTATCACTTTTCAACTAATCCAAACTACTAATCCTTTACCCAAGTGATTCCCACACAGAACCATAGGGATTCAAAGTGGATGAAATCAAACTAGTTGTGGGATGGCATCTTTAGTTTAAGCGGGGGAAGATGTATTATACACATTCATTTTCCTACATTTTCATTTGTTTAAGAAAAAAATTTAAGGTTCTTTGCATATAAAGATAGTTCTAAAAAATTAGTATCATCATTATCCTCAAAGTCAACTATAGCTTTGGTTATGGATGACGATGATGTGCTTCTGCTTTGAAAAGCCCTAAGGATGTCAAATTTTTCTTTGGCTATGGGTAATGACAAGGTACTTCTGCTTTAAAAACCCTAATTATCTTACTTATTCAAACCTTGAAGTATCAATGGAAGTTTTTCACCATTTGACAAGGTTCAATTCCCATGAGGGCTTTTCTTATATCCATGGGGTCACCTTGAGGTAGTGGTTGAATGTGTGGTTGCACCCGAAGAGATTATATTAAATGGTATCATGACTCATACAAACATAAGTGGATCAAATCCCACCCCCATGTCCTTCAATTTTTAAGTCGAGGGGCAATAGCTTAAGTGGTTGGGAGGTAAATTTCATAATCTCCCCACTAAAGTTTGAGTCCCCAATGAAACATTTTCCCATTGTGATGAGGTTAGAAGGGTAGGCATCTCTCAAGTGTGGGACCGCTCTGGTGTATCTTTGGATGTCTCGGCCCTTGCTAAATCATAAGTTACATAGCTAGTGTTGGCCTGTAGGTTGATGTGCTAATAGGGGTTTATAGTCAGAGCCACTTCGATGACTCCCACTATAAACCTTTTTTTTTATTGTTAAAAGTATCAATGGAAATTTAAATTTGTTTGGGGTGTAATGTTTTTTTTAACTGTTTATTTTAGTTTAATTTTATCTATGTTCTAGGCATGGTCTCAGTGGTTTTTTTCCCCTATAGAATTGCATGGTGAATATTTAAAATTACAAAAACAATTTCATTAAAGAAGTATTTTGGTTAGTTCTTGTGCACGAGGGTTAAATTAGTGTTTCTTTGTAATGTCGAGTCATCTAGGGTGGTTTTAGGATATGTGTTGGGAAACCTTGATAAATCCTACAACCTTAAAAATAACATAATTTCCTTCAAGCTCTTTAAGCAGTGAGAAAATACTACTTTCAAATTACAAAGACTCCTTCACTAATGAAGAAATTATGGCAACATCAGGACACATATTTACTTGGGTTGGAAAAGACCTACTTGTAGACATGAAACCATTAAGATCAAGATCATATCCACCGTGACCTACAACCTCGTTTATTCCATATGTTAGACAAAGATCGAAGTCATATAAAAGGAGCATCATTCCATTTGTCGCCCTATCAACAACCTACTTGTTCCATTTAGGGAACCAAAAGCATGATAGTGAAAATAGTTATGTTTTGTTGATGAGTTGCACATGAATATTAGCCTTGAAAGATCAACATTGGCACCACCAGTGGTTTCAAGTTTCTCATTATCTTGAGATTGCAACTTCTTACTCTTCTTAGACTTTTTCTTCTTGAGATTTCCAAATTTATTCTCCCTTTTCTTTACACTTTCATCTTTATTTTCCTTGTTCTTCTTAGTGTCAATCTTCTCCTTTGGATCAACATCAACAACTTAATCCATGGCCATGATCCAAAAAAGATCCAGAGAAGATTAAGACAATTCAAAACGCACAGAAGCAACTTAGAACGCTTAGAATGGCTTTAGCAGGTAGAGAAAAGGCAAAAATTCAAAGTTCCTAAAACTCAGTGAAAAGGGCATAATCGGGAAGAGCGCATCGCAGGATTTCTAACGATGCAAACAGCTTGTCAAACAGAGTTAGCGATCATAAGTTATAAGTGGTCAAAGTTCAGTCAAACTTAGTCAAAAAGGCAAAAGTCAAAGTGACACGTGACACGACTGCACGGGTGACACGTGGCACAACTGATTTGGCAAGATGATGTGGCATGGCAGACACATAGGCATGTTCGGTGATGATACGTGTCAACTTCATTGACGAATCATATTGTGACAAGTAGGAGTTTTTGTGGACTAGTTATATGATGCCACGTGGTCCAGTCATGGGCTACCATGTGGCATAACAGTTTTTGTGGACTAGTTATATGATGCCCCACATGGTCCAGTGATGGGCTACCATGTGGCACCCGTCCAATGATGGGTATATGCAAAAGTTTAATCAACTCCCCAAGAGTTAAACTCATGACCTACAAGAAGTCCAAAGGCCCCACAAGTTCACATTAACCACTATACCACGCAATGTTCTTTGGATATTATATGATGCATACATTTTTTAAAGTATAAAGGTTTGATGGGCGCCAAAGAAAGGGACTCGGCCGTAAAGGTTTGATGGGCGCAAAAGAAAGGGGTTAGGCCTTAACCCAACCAACCTCCAAATATAGCATATTCGCCACTATATTTAACCTTTCCGCTATTCTAGCCAACCTCCGCCATTTTTAGCAAGCGTGCCAAAAACTGTTATAACACATGTATTAAAATTAAGGTCAGTGGGATTTGACCCTGGAACCTCCACCAAACTGAACGCCTAAATTTAACAAATGTAACCAACTTGCCAACCATGCACTTATGGCAGAAGCACCCGAAATTTTATATATAATGGGATCTCGCGTAGTGCATTTGAACACATAAGAGCACGGAGAAGGGGCATCCATACAGTATGGATTTGGATGCATTTTTATAGATTTTGGCACAGATTTCGAGATCTGTTAGTCATTAATCGCAGGAGCAATGGCACAAAAACCAAGGCAGAGGTGTCTTGGGGGCTCGAAAGTGTCTGACTCGGATTGAGGCGTGGAGACAGTCATTTTTAGGTAAAACGATGCCATGAACGCATTGGTGGTGTTAGTTTTATGATTTGAGCAAATCTTATGTGGATTAACTCTAGAATGAGGTATATTCATGTATTTTACCCAATTATTTTGTGGAGTTAATAAAAGGACCTACCCATTTCAAAGTAGGACCCGGAGATGTAGTCCACCAGGGACGAACTCTGTTATCGGGTTCTTTTTGTTCATATTGCATGATTATGTCTCTTTCATTTTGAGCTTTTCCTTATTTATGGTGTACTTTTGTTTATGCTCATTTTATGCAATTCTTTAATAAGTCACCCGACGAAAAGATCTCGGATCATGTTGGTATCAGAGCAGTCGTCTTTGACTTGAATCGTTGAATATGAATGCTTACTAGGGCCAAGCATAAGCAGGGTGAAGAAACTCTTAAGACGTTCAATCCTGAATTTGGTCGTACATCCCGAATGAAGAAGATGGCAGAAGAAGACAAACATGATGAACAGGAGAAAAACTTTCACATGGTCTTTTATCGCATGTCAAAAATGGTCGAACGAATATATAGAGATTACGAGAAAAGGATGAAGAAGAAGGAGAAGAAAAAGGAAGCACATGCAGATGATGATGCTTCAGTAAACCAAGGGGCCGGAGGAGATCCTTCCGAGCCTCCGTCTTCACCTTCAAGTTCTAGTTCTTCTTCCTCTGAGAATTCCCATCACTCTTAGCATTCTAACCATAAAACCTTTTTTAAGAAACCTTTATTAAACCTTGATGTAAAGTTTGCTTTACTTATGTTTAATGGAGATGCTAATCCTGAAAAGTTAGACAATTGGATTCGACAGGTTGAGGTATATTGTCATGTTCAGCATATTGATGAAGAGGAAGTTAAAGTGCAACTGGCTTCTCTTCGGTTGGAAGGCACCGCTCTCGCATGGTGGGAGAGCAAGTTGCAGGACAAGAGTAAGTATGGTAAGCTTTTTCCTCATGGTCGGATTTTAAAATGGAGATAAGAAAGCAGTTCTATCCATTAGGGTATTTACATAAAGCAATGATGGAATGGCAAACGTTGAGACGAAGTAAAGGTCAGAACGTACAAAGTTTCACAAAGGAATTCAGGAAGAAAGCTTTAGCATTGAATATTCCTTTGGATTCTTTTGAAACTTTAATGAAGTATATTGGTGCACTTCATAGTTATATTCGTCATACTTTGCTCTTGTTTAACCCCACTAGTCTTGACGAAGTTTGTGTGCAAGCCACTCACCTTGAGAACAGGGGGAAACATGTTCAAGAAGATCCCATGAAGAAACCTTCCAATTTCCCACAAAAGACTTTCAAGAAGTTCAAAAGGAAGGGCAAGAAGACTGCTACAGTAAYGAGAGAAGGAGAAAAACCATCTTGCACTCATTGCAAGAGGAGTGGTCACRAYGAAGAACAATGTTGGAAACTACATTCGGAAAAGAAACCGAAACAGTTCACTAGAAAGGGGAAGACAAAGACCGTTGCTACAGTGCACCAACATCTTGGTTCCGAATCAGGAGATGAAGGAAAAATCACAACARYTAGAGTACAAGGTAAATAATCTCTTCATGCTAGTTCAAGTTCCGGTGATGAATCTCATATTGATGAACACAAGAGGAATGAGTTATTTCATATACGAGTTGTATCTAATCATACTAAGATAGATACATTATTTGATCCGGGTTCCCAAGTAAACTTAATATCTTAAGCACTTGTCGAGAAGATGGGTCTCGTAACGAAACCACATCCAAAGCCTTACCCTCTTGGTTGGGTATATGACAAAGCAAAACTTAATGTCACCAAACAATGTAGGGTTAGATTTGCTATTGCTTCAAAGTTGATTGATGAAGTAGATTTGGATGTTCTACCGCTTGATATATGTGGCATAGTGTTGGGAAGTCTGTATCTTTATGATAGAAAGATAATCTTCTTTTATCATGAGAACAAATACCACCTTACAAAAAAGGGAGTGGAATATATTGTTAGAGCTCACAGCATGAAGGTAAATACGACACTTGTTAGTGCAGGGCAAATGAAAAGACTCATAACCACTGATAAGAGATATGTACTCATGGTCGTCAAAGAGAAAGATGTCGAGACATCCAATGCTTTCCAAGGGTGTGATCCATCTCATAAAAAGGAATTAACTGATATTGTCTCTAAGTATGATGATATTTTTCAGGAATTAGATGGATTACCTCCTAAGAGGGAAATCCAACATGAGATACATCTGCAGCAGGATTCTCCTTTGCCTAATGTGGGCATGTACATGATGTCAGTTGTGAAGATGACAAAGATCAAGAAGTAGGTACATGGCTTATTGGATCAAGGAGTCATCAAGCCTAGTTCATCTCCTTGTGGTTCTCCGATCGTGATGGTGACAAATAAAGATGGCACATGGCAAATGTGTGTCGATTACCGAGCCTTAAATAAAATCACTGTGAAAAATCGATACCCTCTTCCTCGCATAGATGATTTACTTGATCAGTTAAAGAATGTTGTTTATTTCACTAAGTTGGATTTGCGCAGTGGATATCATCAAATCAGAGTTGCAAAATAGGATGCATGGAAGACTGCCTTTAAGACCAAACAAGGATTGTTTGAGTGGTTAGTTATGTCGTTTGGGCTTTGTAATGCTCTGACAACTTTCATGCATGTGATGAATGATGTATTCAATCCTTTCCTGGATGACTTTGTGATTGTATATTTAGACGACATTATTGTTTTCAGCGGGACTTGGGATGAACATGTAAGGCATGTAAAACAAGTATTGGATACTTTGCAGAGGGAAAAGTTGTATGTGAAAATGTCTAAATGTGAATTTGGCAAGACTGCACTTGTATACTTAGGTCATATCGTGGGAGGAGGACAATTGGAGATTGATCCTTCCAAAATTGAAGTGATTGTGAAATGGCCCGAGCCAAAGAGTGTAACCGAAGTCCGAAGCTTCTTGGGTGTAGTCCAATATTGGAGGAGATTCATTCCCAACTTCTCTTTTATCGCAGCTCCTTTGCATGCCTTAACCAGTGTGAAGAACACTTTTCAGTGGGAAGGAAAGCAACAAAAATCTTTCAACATTTTGAAGGAGAAGATTAGTACCGCACCAGTATTAGCACTGTCGAATCTTCAACAGTCGTTCAAGATCGAGACAGATGCCAGCAGATATGCCATGGGTGCAGTATTGATGCAATATCGTAAGCCTATCTGTTACCACTCTGAGACTTTTAACCAAGTTGTTGTTAACTATCCTACATATGATAAAGAGTTGTATGCATTAGTTCAAAGCGTAAAGAAATGGAAGCATTACTTGTTAGGGAAGGAAACAATTATACATACAGATCACTAGCCCTTATAGTATCTTCAGGCACAGACTAAATTGCAACAATCTCAGCACTACAGATGGATGGGTTTTCTACAACAATTTCATTTAGTAATCAAGTACAAGAAGGGTACAAGTAACAAGGTAGTCGATATGCTTTCTAGACCTCCTATTACCGCTTCTATTATTTTGAAGAATACTTCTTTATCTCATGATAGCTATGTAGAACAATATGCCATCGATAAAGATTTTAAAGAAGTATATGAGAAGCTAACCCATGGTGCACAGGTAGAGAATTATTGTCTGCAGGGAAAGTTACTATATCATCTTGGGAAGCTATGTATTCCCACAAGTGAATGAGTCCATGTAATACGGGAAGCTCATACTTCTCTTGTGTCTGGGCATTTTGGGGTAGGAAAAACTATGGCTCATTTGCAGAGGTTTTGTTACTAGCCTCAAATGAAAGTAATTGTAAATAAATATGTAAAGGGGTGTGTGATGTGTTCTACTTGTAAGCCCACTAATAGAAAGTTGGGGCTATACTCACCACTTCATGTTCCATCCCATCCATGGGAAAGCATTTCCATGGATTTTGTAGGGGGTTTACCAATGACCAGAGAGGGTCATGATTATTTGTATGTCGTAGTGGATAGGTTCAGCAAGATGTGTATCTTGATGCCATGTAAAAAGCAGATCACTGCTGAGCAGACTACTAATCTCTTTTTTCAGCATGTTTGGGTTCACTTTGGGTTACCCACGTCCATTGTCTCTGATCGAGATACTCGATTCCTTGAGGATTTTTGGACTAGCTTGTGGAGAATGATGGACACCAAATTGAAGAGGAGCACTGCTTTTCATCCATAGACCGACGAACAGACAGAGGTGGTAAACAAAACAATGGTACTTTTGCTTTGAGGCTACTACAACAAGCATCCTAAGTTATGGGATGAATAGATACCTTTTGTACAACATGCTTATAATCTAGCTTTACATTCATCCACTCAGAGTTCACCTTTTGAAACGTGTTATGGGTACCTACCAAAGGTTCCTTTGGACTTGATGTATGGGAGAGATACCAATGTGAATGAAGAACGAATAGAAGACAAAGCCCGCAAGTTCATCCAGAGGATTCAACAGACACACCAGGCAGTCAAGGAACAGTTGGAGAAGAGTCAAGCACAGTATAAATCTCGGTAAGACAAGCATAGGGTTGATCATCAGTTCTAGGTTGGAGATTGGGTATGGCTTCATATCAACAAGGAACAACTGAAGGGCGAAGGCAAGAAACTTAGGCCCATTCGATATGGACCCTTCACTATTTAAGAGAAAAGCAACACTAATGCTTTTCGTTTAGATCTTCCACCTTATATGCAGATTTATTCAGTTGTGAACGTAGAGAACTTGAAACTTTTTTAGCCTCCCATGATCATGGATCAGGATGAGGAAGTTTCAATACCTTCAATTGATGAGTTTGCACCTAAGTACTTGGATGAGTTACAGGAAGATATCATCCTGGATAGAAGGACAAGGACTTCACATAGGGGTGATGTTGATTATCTTCGAGTAGGATTAAAGGGCACACATCCAAGCAAGGCAAAGTGGATTGAGAAAGATAAGGTGAGGGAACTCTGCCCTCACTTACCAATTGATTGATGAAAGCTTTTGGTGGTCCAAAAAGCTCTTAGTGGGAAGGCGTGATCCAAAAAGGATCCAGAGAAGATTAAGACAATTCAAAACGCACAGAAGCAACTTAGAACGCTTAGAATAGCTTCGGCAGGCATAGAAAGGGCAAAAATTCAAAGTTCCTAAAACTCAATGAAAAGGGCATAATTGCGAAGAGCACGTCGCAGGCTTTCTAACGACGCAAATAACTTGTCAAACGAAGTTACGGATCACAAGTTATAAGCGATCAAAGTTCAATCGAACTTGGTCAAAAAGGCAAAAGTCAAAGTGACATGTGGCACCACTGTAAGGGTGACACGTGGCACAACTGAGTTGGCAAGATGATGTGGCATGGCAGACACATGGGCACGTTCGATGATGACACGTGTCAACTTCATTGGTGAATCATACTGTGACAACTGGCAGTTTTTGTGGACCAGTTATATGGTGCCACGTGGCCCAGTCATGGGCTGCCATGTAGCACCCCTCCAATGGCTGGTATATGCAAAAGTTTAATAGACTCCCCAAGAGTCGAAGTAATGACCTCAAAGAAGCCCCTAAGGCCCCACAATTCCGCATTAACCACTATAACACACAATGTTCTTTGGTTATTATATGTTCCATATATTTTTTAAAGTATAAAGGTTTGATGGGCACCAAAGAAAGGGGCTAGGCCTTCGGCCCAACACCTGGTTACGTATTGTGCTATATGACCATAAGGTTCTTCCCTCCTAGGGGCTTAACCCAACCAACCTCCAAATATAACATATTCGCCACTATATTTAACCTTTATTCCATTCTAGCCAACCTCCGCCATTTTTAGCAAGCGCGCCAAAAACTATTATAACACATGTATTATAGAACGAAGGTCCATGGGATTCGACCCCGAAACCTCTGCCAAATTGAACGCTTAAATTTAGCTGATGTAACCAACTTGCCAACCATGCACTTATGGCATAACCACTTGAAATCGTGTATATAAGGGGGTCTTGGGTAGTGCATTTGAACACACAAGAGCACGGAGAAGGGGCAGGTTGAGCGCATCCGTACAATACATATCTGGGTGTATTTTTCTAGATTTTGGCATGGATTTTGAGATCTGTCAGTCATTAATTGAAGGAGCAGTGGCACGAAAATCGAGGAAGGGGTGTCTTAGGGGCCCGAAAATGTCTGACTCCGATTGAGGCGTGGAGACAATCATTTTTAGGTAAAATGATGCCACGAACGCAGTGGTGGTATTAGTTTTCTGATACGAGCAAAGATTTTGTGGCTTAGCTCCATAATGAGGTATATTCATGTATTTTGCTCAATTATTTTGTGGAGTTAATAAAAAGACCTACCCATTTGAGAGTAGGACCCGAAGACGTAGTCCACCAGGGACGAACTCCGTTATCAAGTTCTTTGTGTTCATATTGCATGATTATGTCTCTTTCATTTTGAGTTTTTCCTTCTTTATGGTGTACTTTTGTTTATGCTCATTTTATGCAATTCTTTAATAAGTCACCCGACGAAAAGATCTCGGATCAGGCCATGTTCAAGGGTTCATCGATCTTTTTTAAACCTTTAACCTTGGGCTCTTCCTTGATTTCCACCTTCTTGAAAACATGCATCTCCTTCTTAACTTCGACCATATGAGAATGTTGAATCCAAGGAAGGGCCTAAGGTTGACAAAGGTTCTAAAAACATTGATGGTACCATGAATGCAATCATGAGTTAGGATGTTGGTGTTGTTCTAAAATAAAAAGGTAGAGATGAGAAGAGTTAGGAAAACAAAGATGAAAAATACAAGAGAAGGGAAAAGAAACCAGGAAACTGAAGAAGAATAACTTTAGGAAGAATAAGAAGTTATTAAACTAGGACAAGAAAATCAAAGCTTTCAATGGTGGCAGGGATGATCTTGTAGGGCTTATATCCATGTGCAACTCAACAACAAAATAGGTCAATTTATGTTATTGTGACTTTGGGTTGTGTAAAGGCCATGAGGAGCTTGTCTAAGAGACCAATGAGAGGAATGAGGCTCTACTTTGACATGTGACTGATGTGTGGCATATAGAAGGCTACAAGGTGTGTTAGATATGATCTTAAGCCTAATGGTTTTTCTGCATATAAGCCTTTTCTACCCTAGGTAAATAGTTGTCCCGATATTGCTATGATTTATCTTTTGGTCCAAGAATCTACTTATAATTTGAAGTAGAACTCTTACTACCTAGAGAATCTAGAGGAAATTACACCATGATATTGCCACATAGATATGGAAATAAACTTCTTACTTCTTTTGGCGCTTTAGTTCCTTAAATGTCACATAATCTATTAGTATCACTAATTTCCTTATTTATGTTAATGAGTCACGACTCATCAAATAAACTAATTAACTTAAAGTTCTCTGGACACATTAAAAATATAGTGAACAACCATTGAGCATCATGATCACCTAACAATATTCCTTGAAATCTAGCAAAATATATGTTTGAGTGCTTGAGTTATTTTATTATATTGCTAACTTATTAGTCCCTGCCGACTATGGCATGGACTATTAGTAATCGGCCTACTGTTTTTCAATTAATTTGCACTCACCTCTATGCATTTATTTTCTCTACAATATAAAGTTTTAGTTTGATATTTCAACAAACACTTTCCTCACATATCAAAACATTGACAACACATTTTGTTTCCCAATAAGATAATTTTAGGTCTTATTTGGCAACATATCGAGGTCATTTTAATTTGTTTATTCTTTTTGTTAGGTTTAAACTTAAGATTTCCGATATAAGATTAAGAGATGAACTAATACTCTCTCTTGAGTTAACATTAGTTCTTTAACATTTTTTATTAGGATTTTTCATACCATGGGCTTATAGCACTCGTAGTGTAAATGAGTCTTCTACCCGGTGAAGTTTGTTACACGTTGTTGTTCGCATGGTGGCCCTGTTACAATTTGATGGATGCACTGCATGGAAAGCTACAATCCATTCACTGTGTTATGTGGCATAAAGAAGGTCTTCATCTTTCATTATTTTGAAAGGTTAATCCCATGACTAAAATGATTTGTGTGACTACTTAGGAGTTTGCCAGTGCCTCCCGTAGGTTGTTGCAATAGATGAACAACAAATAATAGTATATTTGAAGAAGAGAATGTTTGATGGAATTATTGGCTCATCTGGAATCTAGTAAGCCTTCCTCATGAGTTGGCCTTGACGTGCACTAGAAGGACAACAAACAACAGGTGAACTTATTTCAATTATAGATTGGCCTCAGACTGCAAGCATATCTATAATTCTTTTATGTTTTCTATTTTTCATAAATAGAACGAAATGTTGCTTGATGAGATAAAGAATCTACAAAGACATGTATATAATATAATACATATTGAAATGTTCGCTTACCAAGTTCTAATTTAATGGTTTTGTAAGATATTTTTGTTTGAACTTGCTAACTAGAGTGGCTTTCAACAATTCAAAGGCTATCGACGATGGGTTTTTTGGTAATGCTTTGTATGTGAAGGTTAGAAATTCAAAGCCTATTAACAATGGGTCTTCTAGTAACACTTTGTATGTGAAGGTGAGCATGACTGTAAGAATAGGTTTTTCCAAAATGAGATCATACCTTACCATTGTTACCGACCAAGTGTGATGATGTTACATTGCTTGTATTGGTGTCTTCATTAATGTTAGATTGGTCTGTAATATGCTCATTCAACCCAAAAGTGCCAAAAATGAAGGTAAGTAGAGGTGGGGGTAGCAACAACAAAGGCATAGGCACAGGTAGAGTTCATGTATTGTCCCTAATCCAGACCCTTTGTAATTGTACATATAGGTTGGTGAGTCATTGGTACCAATTATAAGCGTAAATGTACATATAGGTTGGTGAGCCATTAACACTGAGTTTTGGTGTTGTGCACACCTGAGTAGTGTGTGGAGAATTGTTATCAAAGACAGGGTGCACACATTTCATAGTGTTGCACGCACATGGGTAAGTGTGTGTGGTTTCACATCAAAGAAACGGTACACACACTTGGAGAAATTAACTCTCCAACCTATGTTTGTTTTCTGGCCTCGAAGAAATTAACTCTCCAAATTAAACCAAGGCCCTAACCCTAAAATTGTTCGTGAACTCTTACAAAAATGAAACTTATAAGAACACTGGAAAAGAAAAGTTTACACTAATTCTTTGAATGAAAAAGAGTTTCACAAAGAAAATGCATGAACAGTCCTTCAAACCTTGAAATGAAAATTTCTTCTTTCTTATGCAAGATTACAATGCAACCTTTTGAGAAAAGCAAAAGAAGAAAACAAAGGATGTTCTTTCTTATTTTTCTTTTGAAATGATTTAAGGTGACAAGAAAACAAAATCCTAGGCTAACATCTTTTTTCTTTTTCAAATGACAATGCAAAACAATGCAAAGAAAGAAAGAGACCTAACTACTAGAAAAACTAGGCTTTTTCATTTTCTTTCTATCAAAACAAAACTAACAAAAGATGCTAAAATAAACTATAGGATACATGATTCTTGGTGGGGAATTTTTTTGTTTAAATGCAAAATATTTTTCTTTAAAATGCAATCTAAAAGTAAACTAAGAACATCGGGAAACCAAAAACAAGATCTTTTATGTGACTTAGAAGTTTTCAAGGACTTGAGAAAGCAAAAAGAAACAAGAAAGACACCCAGGAGGCTCAACCAAAACTGAACAACCAACCAACACCTTCTAGATGAGAGAGAGGTTTTTCAAAAATAAAAATGTTACACAAGTCTGCGACTGTGTATATTAGGACTCGCGGATATTTGTTGGTCATACACTGGCAACTCGCAAATGTCCACAGGTTATAAAGGAGCAACTTGCGGATGGGCTCAAAATTTTAGAAAAAAAAAACCACTCCAGAAGGGGGGCTTCCATAAACTTGATAAAAGTTTCTAAAAGGATAATGCTTTATAAAGAAAATCCATAAAACACATAAAATCAAAACAACAAGAGAAAAAATAGAAACCCTAAGATTGACCCAAACTATGAATAAGTCCCCAGTATGGTCGCCAATTCTGTTATGAGATTTCCTCCCCGTGAATTTGGGTCATGTCACATCAGAGATTGACCAAGTAAAAGACATAACCCTAACCCACACACAAGACTTGTAATGAAATAACTACTTTATCAGAGAGAGAAGAATGTTTCAAACCTTGTTTCCTTACAGTTGGTGTTGTTCCTTGCTCTCGACCCTAGTATTTCTCTTGACTCCTGCTTGAACTAACCTGCAAGAGAAGATTAAGAAAGTGTTGCAATAAGGTAGTTATAGCATAAAATCATACAACTAACTAAGAGATAGATTCAAATATGAAGAGTAATTAGACATACATAGATAAGTTGAATCAATTCTACACGAGTATGGGGAAAAGAGAACTCTTTATTAGCAACGATAAAATAAGTGTTTACAACCTGACTCCAACTGTTGGCACTACCTTGAAGCCAGCCGCCCAGGTTCCTCCAAAAGGTCCTTCAAGCCCCACTCAACAATATTTCCCTTCCTTGAATGACCCAATAAGGATAAGAACACACCTTATGGCCACATAATGAGAAGGAAGGAATGTTGGAACAAGGGTACCAGGTCAAAGGGATGTTAATCAGAGGATGAAGGGGAATATGGAGACTTGCAATTTCTTCAACATAATCCATTCCCCTGAAGGTGCCTTTATACCATCCTCAAGAGGTTAAGGAGGTTGAACTATGTTGAGTACGAGCCTAGGGAGGTTGGGAAATGAGCCCAACCGAAATCCCCACCCAAAAATGGGGAATTATTTTGTTTTTTCATATTTTTTGAGGGAATCCACGGGTTGTACACTAGCAAGGTGCAGATGTCTGTGTGTTGCACAAAGGTGACCCGCGAATATAAGCAAAAACACTATTTTTTAAGTGACTTTGATGAGGAAAGTTGGGATTTGGATTTGCAAGCTAAGGAAAGGGCTAGACAAGTCACAAATGAATAAGCGTGGCAATTTGTGCTATAACAACACCAAGTCGAGTTATATATATACATATATATGATTGTATATGTATTGAGGCCGAAGAGCCTATGTTATTATGAGGTTGGTGAGTCGGGACGCAAATAGTCCAGTGAACCTATTCATGTAAAGTGTAATTGTACTCAGTGATTAATATTATTACATCATTGCGCGTAGACAAACTCAAACGCAAAGAGATGGGGGAGGACTCCACCGGGAAAGGGAAAAGGGGGCAAGACTTAAGTCTCATGGAACATTTATAATATTTTCGGAAAAGTGTAAATTTATGGATATTTATTTATCCTAAGATCCCAAGGGTTGGGAATGGGTCACCAAGTGGCTTAAGCTACTTTTGAAGGTGAAAAGTGTCGATTTGAAGGCATGCAATGTATATTGTTGGCCTTAGTGTATTTTGGGGGAGAACCCATTCTGGAGGATGATTCATGGTTCACTTTCTCGTGAGCAGAAGGGGGTCAGACTGTATGGAAAATATGATTATTACCTTATCTGTAGAGAAAATCCTATAAGTGTTTTATGTTTTGTAAACCAAGTCTTTCTGTCGAAGAGGCAAGTTGTCAGGCCCGTGAGCAGTCTCTTTGGGTGAGAGATTTGTTGTTGAAGAGGTGGGTTGTCAAGCCCATGAGCATACTCTCCAGGTGAGATTTTTGCTAGGAATTGTTCCCTGGTGCGTTGGACATTAGTTGCAGGGCTCAAAGACTTCCTGTCTGGCCTGTTGCTAGTAACCCTGGAAGGGAAGTGGGGTAGCTGATGGATTGTTGAGAAGAGAAGGGGAACACTTCCTTAGGTGTGATAGGTGCATGGGGAATGAGAAATTGTAGGCTAGTTGCAACAACGGGCACCTTGGACTGAGCAATTATGGTGAGTATCAAACCTTATCCTGTCACTAGGAACCCTTTTTCCCTGGTGGAGTTAAGTCCTAGCTTGGGGGTGACCTGTTGATAAAATTTTATGAACAACAAAGTCTATGTCTAAGAGGAACGTCTCAGTTATGCGCGCAGTTGGTGACTTTCATAAAAGATAAGTGTTTTAAGTGTTTGTCTCGCTTATTGTGTGTTTATTTATCTATGTTTGATATGGGTTCTTGGTTACTGTGTATTTACTTATCTATGTTTGATATGGGTTAATTCTTGTATGTTGTCACATATAAGTAATTGTTGTTATTTTGTTTAATCTTGCTTGCACATGTAAGTGTGGTGCTTGTTATCGCACAAGTTGTAGGTTGGAAAAGCCCGACCCAACCATCAAATGGAGACAACTTTGAGAACACCTACCCATTGTCACCTTAGGCATGTATTCTCGTCACTTTAGAGATGATAGAATCACCTAAAGGGGGGAATCCTGGTGACCCTAGGGGAAATGAGATGGAAAGTGAAGAGATGAAGGAAAACCCCCCTATAGGTCAATATGGAAGATGTAGAAATTCTTGGGAAAGAGTCTTGGTGGTAGCCAATGGTTGCCAAGAGATAGGAACACGTGCAAAGAATGTTGTACCTACCCGAGACAGAAGAACAAGCCGAACATATATGTATAATGTTAAGTGGACAAGCAAGTTGGGCTTGTTGTCCCTAATTGCAGCAATAAACAACAGTGTATATCGACAAGAAAATAAGTATTAAAGCTTCTAAATAATTGCTAAAAGTCCAACAAATGATGCAAGAGATAAGTTAGATAAACACTAGTGATACTCAAGAATGAAAGCACAAGACTTTAGCAATGAAACAAGGATGTAATAAAAAGTGTTTGCAGATATATTTTGTAGCCATATGGTTGTAGCAAACAAGTTGTTACAACAGTAAATCCAACCACTAAAACTCACAAAGAATCCACCCAAAAGCTGCACTAGGCTAAGTATATTAATGTGGCAAACTTTTAGCAACTTTTGACGGTTGAAAAACAAGTTATAAATGAAAAAGTGTTAGGGTTTTTGCATCCCTAATGGTTGTAGATGAAGATTTATAACTACAACAAGAAGCACTTAGCTAAAGATGACGCCCTAGTGGTTCAATCAAGCATATAGAGCAAAGAATTGATTCCAGTTTAGACAACCTCCAAATCACAAAATTTATTAGGGACCTAACCCCTAACGTAGGTAGAATAATATATTTCCATGTAATAAAGGTCAATATTAATAAGGCCTAGCAATAAGGAATAATAAGTTCAATGTAAGAAGACCTAATATAAGTTTCCGCTTCTAGAAGGATCTTCCTCTAGATTGTTCTTTTGATAGACATATTTAGTATAAATGGGAGTTGAGGGTATGAGAAGTTTTGTCTTGGATATTATTGTAATAGAGATTTGCTCTGCTGGAGGTTGCCCCCTCGAAGAGGCAAGTGAACATTGCTCTCAGTAATCAAAGTGCTCTTTCTAGTGTTATTCTGGTATCATTTTGGTATTATTGTGTTGTTGTTTTGGTTATATTGTTTTTCATCTGCCATTTCTAACATTTTATTTTTGTTTTGCATACTTTATATATATGGAATATTACAAGTGGTATCAGAGCACCTTCGTCGGCAGAAAATTGTGGGTTAATTTTTTTTTCAGGGTAGAGACGTACTTCGACATTTTTAAGCTATAGAGATCTGTCGTTACGTGCATAAACCCGTGGTTGGGGATTCATACATGTAGGAAATACAAGTGGTATTTAAGCACACATCTGTTGACCACCCTTGTAACCCCTTCGAGTGGTAGTGCATCAGACAACACTTGTATACGGATTGGCATAGATCTCTTGAAGCCCTTCATAGATAAACCGATTGGTCACCTGACTGCTATAGTGCCACCGAGAACAACACTCGGGAAGATACTCTCTAGTACCTGGGTAGTCCGGTAGTACAGATAAGGGTATAGTCTAGCCTCCTTAGTTAGTGCCATGAGATATTGGGTCGAGTACTACTTTTGGACCCCGCACGTATATCAGAGAGTTATAGGACATGGCAAACCCTTGTCTGTAGAACCCTTGAATACCATAACCCTTGGGAAGGAAACAAAAATAGAACCAATAAGATATATTGTTGTACTACAATATCTTTTGCATTCTAGCTGCGAAATTACTACACATTTCTTCCTGTTAAACATTTGGGAATTTTGTCATTGCAGTATTCTTCAGGCCGGAGTGTAACTTCGTAGGAGTAAAAAAACAAAAAAGAGCATAGTGGTCCCATCGACACGCTTATTTGGGACCTATTCCATCGGATTCCCCTTTTCTCCCTGATTGCAACCATACCCTTCATTTTTAATCCTTTTTGTTTCAGTGGACCCGCCCCTTCCCAATTTCCCTATTTTTTTTTATTTATTTTTTTTACTAAAACGGTTATGGGCCTTTTTAAATTAACTTCTGGCTAACCGGCTGCCAGCGGCCTTACATTCAAAAATTCAGCTCCAATGGAGACTGCTTGACCCATGATACAGTATCTGGTCATACTGACCGGTCCCTTTACATCAGTTCTGGATTTCGCGGGGCAGAGGCAGGTAATTCATGATTTCGTCTGCCACAGGAGAAAAGGAGGTTTGGGCAGTGTGAAACGAGATCAAACTGAATTCAATCGGCTGGAGCTTGCCTCCATTCTAAGTTAGACGGATACCCTGCACGACGAGCGATTTCTGAGATACCCCAGTCATATCCTTCTTAACCAGCAGCGAGATTCGTTGAGGCACGCAGGGGGAAGGTGCGTCCCAACATAGTTCCTTCTTCTCCATCTACTAGTCAGTGTCTCACCTATTTCTTCAGGATGTTTGCCCTGGGCGTTTGTCTCCCTGGGGGACTGTGATTGGATGCTCTTCCCCATGATCGCAGAGTTAGGATGCTCTTCATGTGTCTGTCTTGATGCCCCTGTCCTTATTCTAGCGCGACCCTGCACAAAACTTCTCTCAACTGCCTCATACCGTCGCGCCTGCACTTTGGATTCCTTCCTGGCAAATTTCAGACTTCTGCATTCTTTGACAGGAGAACTCCGGGCGATTCCTTCTCCCCAGATTCTAAGGGATTGGTTCATGATTTTCAGCTCCATTTACGTTGATGACTCCCTTGCCCAGGGAGGTGCCTTTGTTCGCTTCGTGGTCTGCCAACTGATTAAGATGCCTGAGGACGTGGTAGAACTTCACCTCTTCGAAATCTTTCATCTGGACTAGAACCTTCCTGTAATAATGATTCAAGCCCACGTTTTTGGGAGCCTTCCTCTGATTGAGAGCATGAATACAGATTCTAGAGTCCCCTATGACAACCAAATTCGAAATTGATAACCTTCTGGCCTGAGCCAGCCCATGCCAGATTGCTAAAATTTCAGCTGTATTATTGGTGTTCAGACCCAGCCCCCAGGAAAAGTTGAGCACAATTTTCCCTGAGATGTCGAGTAGGACCCCTCCACTTCCCGCGGGACCGGGATTCCCTTTCGAGGCCCCATCCAC